>JBBMOY011158216.1:0-10208 GCA_037951405.1 Platydemus manokwari | reverse complement strand
TAACCAATGATATTATTAAACATGTCTGTAATTAACTAACTCGATTTATAATTATAAAAATTTAAATTTAAAAACTCGAATAATCATATAGAAGTGTTGTGATTAGAATGGGAACTTGGTTTTAAAACAATGTTTTGTCATTATTAGACATCTTAAAAAATGAGATTTTAACTGAATTATAGGAATAAATCAAACATAGCAGTTATATATAAAATTAAGTCAAAAAATTATCTCATGCGCGAAAATTCATTATTTCTTAACTTAAGCCGATTGTTGTTTTAATTAAGATTTTAAATTATAAAAAAATAGAAAAGATTAGCACAATTTTTGTATCATTTTTCTGGAAATTTCAAAAATATTACAATAAAACAGAATCATATAGAATCTTTTCCTTAATTATAATATTTATGTTTGTTTCTTGATTTTAAGTTATGACAATTATTATTGTATTAATATATTATTATATTATATTATGTTATATTATTATTACTAATAAAAATAAGAATGATATTAATGATAATTACTATCTTGAAACAAAAATGCTTTTGCAATGGGTACCTATGGCTTAGTTTATAAGTCATGACCACTGTTGATGAAATGGCCATTTGATTAATTCCATAAATAAATGAATTACAAAATTATGGATTAGAAATCCTAGTTGATCTGTTAAACATCACAATAGCTAATCTAATCGTAGAATAACTTCGTTGATATTTCTTGAAATTAATGGACCTTCTACCTACTACATCATACTTCAACTTCTATTTATTTAATGATCCCATCATATGCTGCGCAGCCGAGTTCCTTATTATCAAATCTGTTGTATTATTTAACAATGATTTTTCTAAATAATATCGAAGATTATCATTTCTTTTTCGTTCTTTCTATAATTAAAAATGTGAGAAATGTTGAGTTATCTATTAATCAATAAGTTTTTGGTTCGAATTTCATTATTGAAAGGAAAATAAACCAGGTTCAATTTACTGGTCATGTATAGTAATTATCATAGGAATTATATATGAAAATACTTTTATCCCAAATGAATAATAATATGGTCCTGTCTGCACTCAGTTATCATGGTTTCCTGTTTACCAGAATTATAATTCTTATAATAGCTCTGCTGATCTGCATTGCTAATTGAAAATAGACTTTTTTTCTTTAATCACAAACCAAATTCATTTTCTAATAACTGATTGTGATTTATAATTCAGTTTTTTAATTAAAATTATAAACTCTCTTTCAAATATTTTGGAATAAATTTTGGAAAGATTTCTGATACAGAGAAATGTAATATTTTGTTTTGGAACCACAATTTCAATGTGCTTGAGGAAAACATGTTTCTGTGAAATGAGGATCCAGCTCTATATTATTAGAAAACAAGAGGAATGACATTATCTTAGATAATTAATCATCCTAGTTAAATAACTGCAAACGTCAACACGTTAATTTGACTTTTATAAGACTTTATTTAAGTTTAGTACTTTATTAACTTTTGTTTAAAACTATAGATAAAACTAAAGTTAATTAGCTGTTACTTTGAGAAAATTTTATTTATGATCATTTATTATTACACTCTATTCGAAACTATTACATCACTTCTTTAAGTCTTGAAGTCTCTCTCGAATTCCAATTTTGACCGTCTTATTCAATTATAACATATTTTATAAATAAAAGCTCATTTTTTTCTCAAACTTATCTATTTGATGTCTATAAGAGAGAATTAACGAAAATAAATAAAATGGATATACAACTGAATTCAGTACTTTTCTGTTGTTATTTATTGTTTTGTTTTATTGAATGAAATATTTTCTGGTTAGTAAACAAATTTGGATCAATAAACTTGAATGAATGAATTTTATTATTAGCTTTGTGTTCTTCATATTTTAAATATGTATTCACACTTGCCACACCTGAGAACAATTATGATTTTTATGGATTTTTCATTGAAGATTATATTTTAATGACTATTCGTCGATATAACTATTAATATTAAATAATTTATTTATTAAAACAATGAATAATCACAATTGTTCCAAGTTCTAAATATAAATTGTCAAATACACATTTAATAATAATAAATATTATATATATATTTCCGACCTTATAATTTCATTCTCGATTTTGATCCACAAAAATACTGTGCCCCACTCGAACCTTTATCCTTAATACTTCGTAACGCATTTCATTAATGTACATTTGTTGTTGATCACCGCCTCTCACACTTCATAATTTTGATTTGACTTTTTCAATACAAAAATCGTTACCAGGGTAACACGCATTCTATCAGTCCAGTGGTTGTGTGCGTGTGAAAACTTGAAATTAAATTCACATAAATCAACATTGGACAAGTATATTTAATTTAAACAAGATTTTCGAATCAAATTAATTAACGGGAAATCATTTGATGTGGAAAAAAATGGAAAAATTGTTGATTGACCTTGACCAGTATGCTTGTAGGAGTATCAAACGAATTTTAATAATAAAAATAATAACCATGTCAGATGGAGTATTAAAATAAATTACACCACGTATTTACATTGGTGCGACACTGGCAAAAAATGTACGCATTTCGAACAAATTCGTAAAATGTCTTGTGCGACAAGTCTACAGTTTATTTCTTTATAGGCAGCCTCTTTTTGCATGTATTAATTTTGGAAACCTACGAGTGAGGCTGTCAAATCTGGTATTGACCATTGATTTTCGGTTTCATCACATTTAGTTACCGTGTTCCCAATGGTTGTTGTCAACAAATCCGATGCAGGTATGTTGTGTGGAGTAAATTGCAGAACTGTTTTTATATTAAATATATATCCACACTGTTGCAGCATTATTTCCCAATTCATTTCCCATTTCCATTTCAGAATGAAGAAAAATTTCTCCAACAATTTCAAATTCAGCGATCCAAACCTGTCGATTGGAACGTCCAGTTCTTCTGCCAGCAAAAAAATACGATTTCTAGTAAATATTTCTTCAAACCATTTTTTATTTGTTGTGGATAATAATTGTTTATTTTCATCTCTTTCCGATCGAATAGGAATACAAACCATCGAATTCTCGACCCAGATCCAATCATCATCGTTACGGTAATTTATTTAGGTATGATAGATTTTGATTTTCGATAAACTATATATTTTTTCAAATCGATGGCTTTTATCATACAATTGTTCTTGTATCGATTATTGTATTACACAACGAACGCAAAACCTTGAGAAAATTGAAAATTAACATAGTAAATCAATAAATTACATCATTGCGCACACAGGAATTGAAAAATAATTTAGAAAACCCGACTACTTTTCACGGAAAACTTTTTGGTAAATTTTGTTCTTTTTAAAAAACATTAAAATTAGTTTGTTTCAAATTGAGACAAATCAGTTTTTTCGCAAAAAGTTAAGAATACGTACAAATAATGGAAATCATTCGACACACAAAATGAAGCGTTTGTTGTGTATTTTTCAGAAACAACATGCATATGCACATACACACGCGCAGTCGACCGACACATACATACAATATACATACAAATATTAGGTACAGCTATCTATTGATCACTTACGTCATTCATGAGTAATGACAATCAGAAATGTTTGTTGATAATTCGTAAGCAATGAAGGAATTTTACATTGATTTTCGAAAATTAAAATGAGAAAATGAGTTTGTGCTGCGTCCAGTTTCAAAGGAATATTTCACAACTTCCGTAAGTTGACGTTTTCCAATTTTTTTAAACCATATTTGTAATGATGTTTTTTGAGATTTTCACGTAAAATTAATTTCTCTTAAATATTTTCAATATTTGTTTTGAATTTTGGTTTTCAATGTTTTTATGGTTCTCTTTTCCTGTTCTCATTTTAGGCACCTGTCGAGTTCGACTGATGAATTGTTGGAAATTTCTTCCAAATCAACGAGATTGATAAATGAACAATACAACATTATCTTTGCAGACAATCAGTTCATTGATAAAGAAGAGAAATTCATCACCTTTAAACATGTTGAAACACGGATTATTGATTCTGTTCCGTTTTCATCCATCACCGTCGTTGTTCCGATCCATCATTCTTTATGTTGGGGTAGAAGATATTGTTATCGGGTAATTTTATTAATGGATTGAAGTTATTGTTATGAGAATTGAAATGTTTGATGAAGGGGATGGGTTTGTGATCGATAAAATCAATTTATCTATTATGGATAAAAATTATTGAAAAATTTCCTGGTTAACGAATTGGAATTAATTGATTATTCTAATAAGAGGAGCATTCTGAATTAAGAGATTATGAGGGGGAATTTTATTTGTGTTTTAATTAGTCTGATAAATCCAGACGGTTATTATGTCTGAAAGTCATTGATAATCAATATTATAGAATAAATTTGGCAATCACAGAGACAGAACAAGTTATCATTAATAATTATTTTGTTATTATTTAGAAATTTACCAACGGAATTTTGTTATTGATTTTTATTTGATAATGAAGTGAAAATTTGAATTTTCTATGACAGCACAAAATTTAACTTGTCGATGTGAATATTGTGTTGCGTCATCTGATTTTAGATCAAATATATTTCATTGGTAGGAATACTAGAATTCAATTCTTAGAACTTAATGAAATTTTGAAATTTTTTATGAAAAATATAAAATATGTTGTGTTATGGGCTCGTGTTAATGGATTATTATATCGTCTTGTATGGAGCATTAGAATTAAATTCTAGAAAATGTCATTCAATGACAGATTTAATTTGGAAAAGAAACTAACTGTAAAGATCATGAGAAAGGTCTGTTGGTGATATACTCACAAAATTTATAGAAAGTCTTAAACCATGGCATCTCTCTTACCTAAATACTTGTATTTGTAAAACCATTCAACATTTGATAATAATCTTAATCTCGTTTTAGCTTTAATCTGCGAATAATCGCACTATTAATATTTATTTATCAAATATTGACTTCAATTTGATTTTCAATAACACATTGATAAAGCACTTCACACCAACCGATTATCCGTTTTATATAATCTTATATAAATATATCTATAAATCAATATATGCATAAATTAGCAGAGTAATTAAATTTTAATTAAATTAATTAATTAAAATAAAGCGTATTTGTAGACGAAGGAAATTTTTTAACCATCCCCCTAAGTTCATAGGCCCCGAGTGATTTGGGAATCCATCGAACATCATTTATTTGCTATTTTCATGATCAAATTACCAAAGAATAAAGCTATAGGTTATAAATATACAAAGTCTTATTATATCGAAATCCCATTGTATTAAGTCGTTTTATCCCCCAAAAATATTATCTTTCACTATATATTTTAATAATTTATCACTAAATATTGATTAACACATTGACGAACAGTAGGAACAAATGAAGTTCGAAATTGACGATTATAGACGCAATTGTCCGTCAACGTATTAAGATAATATTTATAAAAATTATTAAAATATTCCTGAAATATCAACATGCGAAACCATAGATCATTAATTATCATGAAAAATTATTTGTTATTTTTCATATTAATGTTATGCCAATGACTATTTTTCTTTGGCATTCTTAGATTTTATGTACCGCATGAATGTAATATCTGGACAAAGAATCTTTGCACAAATAATCTACGTTAAACATTTATCCGAACATTATTTCATTTTTCTACCAGTATTGTTTCAATCTTTTCGACTTACTGAACATAAGATTCCGATATAGCAGATTTGCTGAACAATTGTCAATTGAAATCTCACAACATTTTCACAGACTCTTCTTCATTGGTTTGGAACTGAAATAGACAGTTATGGAATTTGTTGAGATTTCATTATCAAAGCTGAAATGGGAGATTATTTAGTTATTAGGTTATTCTATCGCTCTTACATATAACAAATCGAAATATAAACGCACTTCAAATTTGACAGATTATGTATAATCGATATTTTAATTTTATTGTAATATTTATTTTGATATTGATGATATTGATTTTATTTTCATTTTGTATTTATAATTTATTGTGATTGTCTTTCATATTGATGCTGGAACTAATCATGGATTAAGATATTGTATTTACTTATTATTATAATATTAATTGATCAAAATAATTCTTTTCTGGAATTATCAATTTTTTAATTCATTTATTCTATTAATTGATAAATCGATCAATTCTTATTCTATCAAATTCTGACAAATCGATGTAATTCAATATTTAACCCCAGTTTTTGCTATATTGCCGATTTTGATTTTGAATTATTTCGGCATTGTTATTGTAAGATATTAATTTATTATTTATTTATAATATATTAAGTTATATTATAATCACATTATTATGTTGAGTGAATTGGTTTATATCAATTGACTTGGCTCTTCTTAAATCGGATTAAGTTTTAATTTGGATGGCTTATCCAAAGGCTATGTGTTTTAATGAAGTGAGAAATTATCAATCCTTGATATATTCTATAAGGAATCAATTTTATTTATTGTACTTATTAGGCAATATTTAATACAAGCAAAAAGGCATATTGATGAATCCAATAATATCATTGACATATATAAGTTATATCACTTTATTTTCCATCTTAAACATTCCTACACATATTAGATCAAATAGAATATTCCATGTTTGTAAATGAAAGATCTATTTTTCAAAATTATTTTTCTTAAGGTAATTTTAAATCATTCCTATTACGAAATCATTGAGTTTCCAATTTTAAAAATGTGTCCTACTTCTGGAATTATTTCATCAATATTTTAGAATTAAATCCCATTGGGTAAGTTCGATAGGATGTGTCAATAGGAAATATGTAATATTCACAATGAACTTTGAGTATCTCTACATTTCACATTTCATATTTGTTGTGTTTTATTTAAAATGTGATGTGCATCTTTGCTTTGCAGGTGGCATTTCTAAATAGATTACATTTCGAATGTCACATCGACTACGAGTATAAGATTTCAACTCGATAAATTCGATGTTGATGTATTACGTAACACGAGCACAAATCGAGGGAAGTGATTCAATGTATTTCAAATGATACTGTTTACGGCATTTTATATTCGAATATATTTATTTGACACGTGTTTTCATCTGAATTTGTCTGAATCAGGATCTAGATTTAATATTTATTGATAAATGGATACAATATATTGATATGGTAATGATCATATGATTGTGTTGTTAGTAGACCAAATTTGTAAAAAGGAAATATAAATATCTATTGATTTTATATGATTTCTTTTCATATAATGAATATACTTTGTATATTATTATTGTTGTACTACTATTCATGGTTAATTGCATTATCATTACATTGGCAGAAAGACCTTATTAATGCACATTTTCGAGCTGCTTATCACATGATTTTGAATTTTTAAGTCTATTGCTAATATTAATCAATTAAAGTCAAACCATTACGCGACTTATAAATTCTTAATTATGTTGTGATAAATATGAATATGAATTGACTTCAATTTTCAGATAGTTACGAATCGAGTTGCCAATGAAACCGAATCGATTGTCTTTTGTAATGAGAATCAAACAGAAAGAGATCGTCGTATTCAAGAGTTGGTTTTCATTGTAAAACATTTTTAAATAAATAAATACACTTATGTTTAACATCTGTGTATTTGATTTCTCCGCATTTTTCTAGCCAATAAAATAATTAATAATCCATAATTTTTATTAATCCATAATATTAATTGATAACAACTTGAAATATTAGACAAAAATTATCGATTCTTATAGATAATATATCTCAAATTAAAAAAAATACAATCAAATAAACATATTCGTTATGATTAGATCAACACATTTCTTGGTTGACAAAATTTCTTTTCAAAGCATCTTTTAATGTTTTCTTATTATTGGTTTCAGAACTATAAATATTTTCGAAAGAACTCCCAATTTTTCCATTAAAATGCCGTCGAATTTCTTTTATGATGCACAACAAACTCTTATCATTTTGTTTAAGCCATTTAATCGAACTGTTTTTTATCTTTTGATTTTTATCACCTTCTAATCTCCTTCTTTGCCAGCCTCTGTCTATCTAGTGTCAATAGCATGAATGAACTTTGTAAAATGAAAATGCCGTCTGAATTTAACTGAGTTTCTAACCAAAATTCGTTAATTTTGTCTGGAATTAGTTCTTTTCCAATCAGAGAATTTTTTAATTCCCTCCTGAGCTGTTTTTTAGACGAGAAATTTTTATGAAATATTCTTGGTGTTTTTTGATCCTTCTTATTTTATATCTTTGTGAAATTTTTCATTCATTATTTGATCATTTATATTGTATTTTTTCCAGACTTCGCTGGGCGATCTCCTTATCATTGAGTACCGTGGTATTCGAAGAAAACATGCTGAGTATTGGTATTCAAGAAGCCAGAAATTTGACTCACAAGAACAAGTGATTTCGAAATAAGGATGAAATTGCGACTTAATGCTTTCCTTTTAAGATATTATTGTGAAATCAAACTCGATAGTGTTATTTATGCCCGGACATCTGTTAAAGAAATGAAAGAGATGTTGTTTTGGGGTGAAGAATTCGAGTTGACGTATTTCTAATAAGAAAATTATAACAATATTTAATTAGTATTCAGGAGTCTTCCTTCTATTGAAATGGTCTCAATAACGCTTTGGAGATTGCCACGACCCAAAGAAAAACATAAAGAACCCCATATAGTATGTAAGTTATTAGTAAAATTGTGTTAAACATGTATCGAACAATAATTTATTTCAATAGCACATGTTAATATCCCAATTGAGAATATCAATCGACATTGTATCACCGAAAAATGGTATTCACCTTCACCAGTTTGTTTACCAAATCTCGGTCCTAAACTTGCTCATAACCTCACCTTTTCTGCTGCATGTGACATTAACGACCTCCCAACGTCTAATTCAAGAACCCTTAATCAAGTGACTGATTCAGCCCCATTAATACGAGCCAAATCGAGATATTTCCCATTGAAAGTGTTGGATTCCAGATTCTATATGGAGTTTATTGCATTCATCAAGAAGAATGGTGTGGAGATTTTACGGGAAATGGAATCAGATATCAAAGCAAAATATCGAGAGGTTCTCGTATCACCAATGATTCAATTGTCAATCAGTGAGAACTGGGTTGAGGAATTTCTCTCAGAACTGATTTTGAAGGAAGCTCAATCTTGCGGTAAGATGAGATGGATTGCGTTTTGTTTATATTTTTGTGATATTTATTACTTCATACTTTAATATATCAGATATATAATACATGGATTTGTCTTGAGAGCAAGGATGATGAAGTCTTGTTGATTCAACCATTAAATATTCTAATATGCGTTCCACCTGGTTTTATAGACATATCTACTTATCACTATATGGCACAACATCGAACCCATCATTTAATAAATGTTCATTGGGGGGTTCGAACCCGTTGCTTTTTCATTCGCGTTAGCTTATTATTCGGTTAATGAAACCTTCTGTAATTACATTTATTATTATAAATCAACATATCAATGATATTGAGCTTCATAGCAAATCATGAATCATATTTGATTCCAAATATATTTGCTATATTTGAAACACATTCTCAAGCTCCTGTGTAGTTGATCGATTAATGATTGATTGTATTTATTGAATTTACTGTCATTTATTAAATTGAATCCACGATAATCGATATAATATAATATTAATCCCAATACAATCAATATAATCCACTTGGAGTCGACATTATAATAGATGTGGAATAATATCTAGATTTTATAAAGATTTTAGTAATATCATCGGTCAATTGATTTTTACTATGTAATATTATCAAGCTCGAAATTATAATCAGGACCATTTTATTAATCGACAATCGGTATGTCTTGCTCTACAATAAATTCACCACTTAATCCGACAGAAGAGAATGGCTCTCAAAAATCTATCTCAAATTAAATCTTAAAAATCTGGAGTCTGAACATTGTATTCAATTACTTGAACAAGGCCGTCAAAGTTTAATTGAATTTTTATGTAAAATGTTCGTACACTATTGGACTAAATCATCTTCTCATTGAACTGAGCTTTAACCTACTTGAGCTAACCGTGATCGGTAGTCATTGATTGGTTAAATAAATTTCATTACATGATATTATTTGATATTTATTCCTTTCATCATTTAAAATATTATTAGTTTATTATTAGTATTATTATTATTATTGTTATTATTATTATTATTATTATTATTTTTGTTATTATTATTATTATTATTATTAT
>JBBMOY011158104.1:0-16629 GCA_037951405.1 Platydemus manokwari | reverse complement strand
CTTTTTTACGAATTGATCTTTTTAAATAGGTTTATCAATTCCTTTATTATTTCATTTTAATTTTAATTTTTTAATTGGTAGGTTAACATTTCATTAATTGAATAAATGCTTTTATTGATTGCATATAATGTATAAAGTTCTAACTATTATTACATTAACATTTTTAGACTGATATTTCTGGAGACTGTATAACAGAATATACAACTACACAAGAACCACCTAATTTTGTACTTGTCAAAAAAATTAAATCCATTTCTGGATGTGCCAGGAAAAATAAGTATTTTTCCATTTTATCTAGTAAAGTCTTTGAGGAGCCAATGGTAAGGAAATGTTATTTAATTTTTATTTAAATTATCCATAAATATATTGAAATTATAATATCATATAATATTAATTTTATATAATAAAATATAAAAATAAGCTTTGACTGATTGAATATTCTCATTTATCAACATACACATAACCAAATTGTACTAAAATGAATATATAAGATCTGAAAATTATAATAGAAGAATTCAGTGTTTTAAGTTTGCTTTACCACTAATATTTGCTATTCCTATTAGTCTTATTAATATTATTGTTTTTATTTGTATTGTTATTGTTATCTATTTTAATAAAAATCATGTAAAAGCAATTATTAAAATATTTATTTTAGGAAAATAGACATTTCCCATTATTAGATGGGTCTTAC
Source organism: Platydemus manokwari (assembly GCA_037951405.1). Taxonomy (NCBI): domain Eukaryota; kingdom Metazoa; phylum Platyhelminthes; order Tricladida; family Geoplanidae; genus Platydemus; species Platydemus manokwari. The sequence continues at coordinate 15,938 of JBBMOY011158104.1, read as the reverse complement.
AATTGCGAAATTAAAATCAAAAGAACGGAAGGCTTAAAAGAATCTATATGTAAAGAAATCCAAACATTTACACCATTTTCAAGTGAAAAGAAGGGATCGTCGATTGTGATAAATCAAGAATTAAGATTTGATTCAATAAAAACCGGAAAGTTATCAGCACCAGGTTTATTATAGTATTGTACAAATATGGAAAAGATTATACAAACTTTTAGAACCTTATACTCGAGGAGACTTAACAATGAATCATGGAAATAAATCTCCACATAAAAAGAGTAAAACATCAGTATTTGAAGTCGCTAAACAACTTTGTGTTGCTATTCGTAACGATGCTGTCAGTATTGAAAGAACACAATTATTCGTAAAATTTATTCGAACACTTACTGCAGCGAATTACAAATCAATACAAAAACTTGACAAATATTTCAGAGAGGATACTCAATGTCATCTAAATAAACAAAAATTAAAGTAAACAATTTTGATAATATTTTCTTAATTAGTGATACTTGAAACAATTTATTTACACAATAATTTTAAAAATGCAAGAACATAAAATAATGACAAACAATGCTAATAAAAATAATTGTTATTTATTTTTTAAATATTATTATTAAGTATTAATATAAATATTAAAATTAACTGACTTAAAAATCCTCACGATTATAATGAAAGTTTTCTCAATCTCATAAAATTAAAAACCTTAATCTTTATATTGATATATTCAATTTAATCAATTTTAATCAATATGAATTAAAAATAAGTTTAAAATTTGTTCATTTTGATTGTTTTAACAAATTTTAACAAGAGTCTTTAATCATTGAATTTGCAACGAAAAATTTAATTGTAGAAACATTTTTTTGGACGCACTAACATATGTGGATACAAATGATGCTTATAAATTTCTTGTTGAGGATTCTAAAATTTATCAAATCGAAGAGTTGGGATCTTCATTCATGGTAAATCCACCAATGTCCTTAATCGAAACATTCACAGTAAGAAAAGTTTGGAAAACATGCTACTTTAATATTATTGTAGAAAAAACTTGATGATCCAACAGTCACCAATCAGATATATTTGACACTTTCGTCGACAATAAAAGGATTTTGTGACAAAAATCCAGGTTGTATGTTGAATCCAGTTATTATAAATTCTATGAAGAGATTGTTAAATAATTTCAATGACTGCAATCATTTAAAACAGTCAGATCGTGAAAAGGTGATAATTAACAGTAAATCATATTTTTGAAGTAAATTTCAATGTTCAGATTTTATTTACACTGAGAGCTATTGGGAATATCGGTGATTTTTACGATTATAAAATGTTAATCAAAACACTTGAAACGTGTGTAAATTCACCCTTGAACGATGACGATGTCAAAACGTTTTCAATTGAAGTCTTACGTCAATTTCCATGTAATGATGATATAGATGTACTACTTTGATTTTGTATTGAGAATATTTTTATCTGTATTTAATAGACATTTATCTGGTCTATCTATAACGATGTAAGTCATAGTTCTGAACTAAGAATCCAGGCATATCTGTCATTAATAAGATGTCCTACAAATAAAGTATTTAGTAAAATAATAGACAAGCTCAATTCAGAAAACAGTCAACAAGTATAATTAATATCATTGAATATTGGATACGTAATTTTTTTTCGTTAACTTTAAGTTGGGCTCTTTTGTTTGGAGTCATATTTCCAATATCATGGAAACATCCGATCGCTTTAAAATCGAATTACGAGAAATGCTTCAAATGTTTACTAAACCAATGGCAAACCTGTCCAAAAAATTTAACTTGGATTTTAGATCATACTCTAAAAACTTCGAAAAAACATTTCATAGAGGATATTCATCCGCTAAAATAGATTCAAATGTTATATTTTCTTCATCACCACTCCCCTCATCTGTTACAGCCAATATAACAATTGATACTTTCGGTAGATCTATCAATATCTTGGAGCTTGGAATTCGCGGGAACACTGGAAATCGGCTTTTTGATAGGTTTCTTAAACCACATAAAAATCCACATCCCGACATTGTAAAGATGGATAAAAAGGTTGAGTTATTTATAAAATAAGAATTATTATGTCATTTTTCTAGAATGAAAAGAAATCGAGAAAGAGAAATCTATCAATGTATTTCAGAATCATGGGCCGCGAAATTTATTTTACTCCCGATCTTTTATTAGATATGATGAAAATTGCCACAAAGCCTGAATCAGGATCGTTTGAAAAATCTTTGTTACTATTAGATACAACTGTATCAGTTTCTTCAATTACCGGTCTACCAATCGAATTGACTGTAGAAGCAGCGGCTTCAGCGAATTTACATTTTAAGCCCGGCTCGGAACCTTCATTCAATAATTTTTCACTGTTTACGAAAAATGCGTAATTTTAAATTATATTTTTAATAACTACAAGCAGCATAAAATACATTTAATTTAAATATAATATTCTCAGATGTTTAAATTAATTTAAATTAGCTTATAAGAAATTTACACCGTTAGTCCCTTTTTTATACGATATTTTAGAGCCGAAATTTTATATATTTATAATTTTATATTTCTAATTTTATGTTTTTCTAATTATAAAAAATTGTTAATTAAATATAAATTTGTCATTAAATGAAAATAGTTACATAAATTCGCTTTATGTTTCTATCGTATATAACAGTTTTAATAAAAAACAATCTCTTTTTAATGTTTTTCCCATATGAATAATTCTTTCCATAATTAATATTATATTAATAGGATATATGCATGTATAAAAACTATTGAATTAATTATTTAAATTAAATTATACAATTTTATGTATGACTACCCCATTGGTATACTTTTTATCTTGATTTGATTTGATCTTTAATGTCGTAAATGAAAGTTGGAAATTGTATTTAAACAGTGCAGTCTGAAGATGAGTTAATAATAATAAATAAAGACGGAGTAATTTTATAATTTTAAGAATTAAGTTTGGTAAATCGGAGAATTAGTTCATTCAAATTTAGTGAAATTATTTGTAATAAAATGAAATTCATATAAACAATATATTTTATAAATGTATTTCAAGATCAAATTATATTTTATATTTGCCTGATTATTGTAAACATTAATTTTAATCAAAGTTAGACTTTTTATAATTATTAATGAATTTTAATAAAAAAATTAATGAATAAAATATTCGAATATTTTGATTGGTAAAATAGTGATATCATTTGAATTGAATATCTCAGAAAAATTTACATTTTGATTATCAGTGTATAAAAACTTTGAATTTTTTAAAATAATAATCAGGATTTTAATATATTTAGCGTTGCTGTTCAAGTTATCGGAAAATTTCAAGTTAATGCTCACTGTACAAAAATCGGTGTTCAATCCTCTGGTACTATATCATCTGATACGGAATTCGAGGGAAAATTTAAATTCATAACTTCATCAAAAACCGGTGATAAAAGTGCTATTTCTGACTATCAGTTTGAAATAAGTAAAATGCCTGATGATAGAAAATTGATTGCTATTTCGTAAGAATTTTTCAACTCTGAAATATTAATCTCTTAAAGAAACATTTCTTAGAAATGAAATGAGCTTGATTCATGACTTAGAAAAAATAGAGACCAAACCACAATATGAAATTTTACTGAATAAGTGCACTGGGAATTCTATGCTTGAGTTAAGGGGTCTTAAAATTTGTGCTGAGGTATCGTCTGCCCCAAGATACGGAACATTTTTTCCAAATTTGAAAGCCGAATTGAAGCTTAATAAATTCAATGGATTTAAATTTCATTTGAAAAAGGAAAATACTTTGAAACCAATCAATAAAATAAGCAGTTTTCTGTTATCAATTTCGTTCCAAGGAAATGATAAAGAAACTTTTAAATTTGAATTTAATCGTAATTTTAAAGAAAGAAAGCAACTGTATGAACTATCGGTTTGGAATAAAGATATTCATTTCAAATGTAAATTAAATTTTAATTAAATTTATATTATTAAATTTATTTATTAATGTTTTCTAGTTGACATGGATGGTCAAAAGATTTCTGGAAAATTAAAATATGGTCACAATGAAGCTGACATATCTGGATCTATACAAACCAAGAATATATTTCTATCTGAGATTAATTTAAATATTAAAACCAAAACTGATGAATTTGTAATATATTTTAAAAATGAATTTACCAAAGACGGACCAATGATAACGTTAACTGGATCTAAAAAAGGAGACAAAGAATTTAGTTTAAATTGTCAGAAATATTTTTTTGTTTTGTTATCATTTTTCTATTAAAATATTTTTACAGCGAAAACAACCGTGAAGATAACTGAACATCAATTTTTTAATTACTTTTACAGACTTCGACATTCGACTACTCTCAAAATGTCAGGTGAAAACGCTTTCTCATTTGTTATACAAAGTTCTAAAGGAAACAATCCAACCATGGAAATGACAGCTAAAGTAGAAACCTATTGGAAAACGAAAAAGAATTTCAATTTCCTCATCAAACAACATTATGTTTGGACGAAACATTCGGTTATTGATACTAATGTGATGTTCGAAAAAGTTCCTGGAATGAATTATTCGATTAGCTTGTACGTTTATATGTATATAAATATATATTATAAAATTTTATATTATAATTTAGAAGTCAACTAATTCAAGTCAAAAACAAGAAGTCCGAGATTTATATTTATGTTCTTTTATATTTATATTTCTAGATTTAATTTAAATCATAATCTTAATTATTTTATTTCCAATGGATTTTCGGTTTTTGCAGATAAACCATCTTTGATATATTTGAAGCTTGAATCATATGATCTATTAACAAAGAAGTTTGTACGACAAATTAAATCCAAGATGTTTCTAGATTTAATGTCAACTAAAAAAGGAAAAGTGCTGTTCAAAAATTTTATAAATTATCCGTCATTGGTAATTATTTTTTTTATTCATAAATACTTATTGTATTGAAATCATTTTGTTTACATTAAAATCTTTCGTTTCCGGAATTTTAATAAGCTGAATTTTCGTATTTGATTTGCATAATTTTAATTGTTGATTTTGGACTTGTAAATAATAACAGAATTACTTTATATTAATACGTTCTTTTGCTACTGATTTTAGTGAAATGGTATCATGATAGAAAAAATTTACATTTAGAGTATTAATCAAAAATTCAAAGCATTTACAACGTGGAAACGAAACTCATTAGATATGTACGATATGGAAGCTGAAATGAGCGAAAGTGATTTATTTAAAATATTATTTAAACACAAATTTACAACCACTCAAAATGGAGTATCATCAATAGAAATAAAAACAAAAAAGTCAATTTTCAAAATTAATAGCGAATTGATGCTACCGAAAAGTCATACTTTAACTATTTCATGGCCTGACAGAACTTTAATTATTGAATCAAGAGTAGATGCTAAAAGTTTAAAGCCATTTAATACATCAATAAACCACGATATTAAATTAGATAATAAGCTAATAGCAACAATTGTAAATACTGCCGAATATAATGTTCAAAAGGAGAAGTTGTCATTTAAGAGTGTTGGCAAAAAAAATAATAAGATGATATATTCAGTTGATCTTGGAGGTCAATTTAGAACAAAAAAAGTATTGTTTGATTTTTTTACGAGAGCAGAAGTAAAAATTCCATCAAAGGATATCGATATCGTTATTGAAACCAAGCAATTTGCCGATATGAATTTAACAGATTCAGTAAAAAAAATTTTTGAAAGTGAATTCACTTACAGAAATAATAAAAATCATGAAACTTATGGTTATCGAACTGCTACGATGAAGAATAAAGGGGTTTCGGAATCAAATCTAGAAATTCAGACTAAGATTTATAAGGGTTCGTCATCAGATGATTGTACTTTCAAATTTTCTAAAGGGGATAAAAAGTATCTTTTCTGGCTCTCAATAAGTTCTGACAAACATACTAATTTCGAATATTTATATAAAATGTCTCGAGAAACGGGTCAAATCAGTACTTCTTCACTTGCAATGTTAAATTTAAAAAATAATAATAAACTGAACTTTTACTATAAAAATAATGTTGTACTCATCTATAAATTGAAAGAAAACTATTCATTAACATGGAGTGGAGAGTATGGTAAATCTAAAACTTCTGAACTGAGCATATCCAAGGGTTCATTGTCAGTATTTTATAGCAACTCAGATAAATTAGTAATCAATTTTGATATGGTACATCCTTTGTTATTGAAATTAAAATTGGCAAAGATCATGTTTGGATTTAATTTGGATTTTGGAAAATTTGAAAAAACTAAATCGTTTATTACATTAAATACCGTCGTGAAATGGCAAAAAGAAAATTCAAGAACATCAAATTACTATGAATTAAAACTTCAAGGAAACCATAACATTAATCCAGCAAAGGAATTTGTTTTTGAATTGGTAGGTGTGCTTACTGAAGATTCTTCATTGAAAAAGATATTTGACATTGAACTAAAATTGAAAAAGTCTTTCAAAGCGTTGGAAGCAAATTTAAAATTCAAACATCCTACAAAATATGCATCTTTAAATTTAAATGTAAATTTTAATGATTTCAAAAACCACATGTTTCTGTTTTCAATTAAATCATCATCTGCACTATTGAAAGAATTAACATTGTCATCAGAATTGAAAAGTATTGGTAAAACGTTTCATGTAAAGAGTCAACTAGTATTCGATTCGACGAGCTTGTATAAAATCGAAATAATACAAATCAGAAAACTCGATTTAGAAAATGGATTAGACATGGTTAGTAACGTTAAATGGGTATCAAATATGCCTTACGTCAATTCCGGTTCGTATGTGTTGGGGATTTTAATATACAAAACTGAGAATTTTAAATTTAATTTTAGCTTAAATTACAAAAATGCCAAGAAATTAAATATTAAATTTTCAACTGATACCAAGGCGAAAGAAGTTCAAGTGTATGCAGAATCCTTCATTATCACACCATTGAAATTTTCTCTATATGGTACTATGCCGTCAAATAACATGATTACAATGAATTTCGAATTCGGTTACAAAGAAAGTTTTCTTAAAATCCAGAATGCTAATATTGGCTGGAAAAACGATGACAAAATGAGATCATCGGATTTCACATTGACAATCTTATCTAGCAATGAAGATTTTAATGATATTGTTATTTCATCCAACAGTTATTACGAAATTGACAAATTCTTTTCGACATTTAAGAGGTATATTAATTTGAAATATAAATCTAAGGATATTCACACGATCAAAATTGATTTAACTGTCGGTCAAATCAAATTTGAGTCTTTAATTGGTCAATACACTAAAAATTGGAAATTTAATAATTTGAAATTGGATCTTAAATACCATTTTAATTCTATTCGAGATATGAGCGTGAAATATATCTTTTATGCCGAACCGGTTTTTGAAAAATCAGAATTCGAATTTATTTATTTTCGACAACAATCTAACGATCCGTTTAAATCTTTTGAATCACTAGGAGAAGCTTCATTCTATTCTAAAGTGCAATATAATTACAAAAATAAACACTTGAAGAAAATTATTTTCGTCAACAAAAATTTGAATAAAGGAAGTGTGGTGTTCAAATCGAATTTGCCCGAATTAATAAGTATACCAGACGAAGTATCATTACAATTAAATATAGAAAAAGTATCTGATGATATTTATAAAGGTAAAGCTTCATATAAAGCAATAGAATATGAATTTAAATTTGAATCATTTGGAAAAAGAAAGAAAAGTCTTGAAGTAAATGGAATATCGAAAAATATTTATCCGAAAAAAATTTTAATTTCGTATGATTTTCAAGACAACATCATTTTGAAAATTGAAATTGAAAGTGTTTTGAATTCTAACGTTAATATTAAGTCTGGACCAAGTGGTAAAAAATCCGGTACAATAGAATTGAATTTTCGAGATAAAAAAATTTTGAATTTGAAACTAGATTTAGATGTTCAAGCACCAAAAACTGTCAAATCAATTACTGATTATTTAAAAGCAATTCTGGGAATTGATAAAGGCATACACATCAAGTACAATATCAACGGAAAGATATGTGATAGAGAAATTAAAAGAGAAGTAGAACTTTATCATTTGAAAAGCCAAATGTTTCCAGGTGGTTTCAAAAGCTATTATAAATCAGATACTCTAATCACAGGTACCAGTAAAATCATGTTCAAATCAAAATTTTCTTTCGATAGAAATTTTCCAAAGTTTGGTTTCAAAAATGATATGTATTTTAAGATCGATGATGAAGTGAAACTTGACAGATACTTGAAAATAAAATTCATTTCTAAAGATGATTTCATTATAGATGGCAGATCAAATGTTAAAGATCAATTGAAGTTGCAATGTTTAGTCATTTATAATAAAGATATCGTTCAAGCAAATTTTCTTTTAGATATACCAGCCAAAGTTTTCAAATACGGTTTTGGATTTAAAACAATAAAGAAGACTAAAAATTTCTCTTTACATTTAGTGTCTTCTAAATCTAATTATACAGTTGAAACGAACATTGGCAATTTAATATACAATTCTATCAATGGCAATCACTTTCCTACTGGACAAGAATATTTTATAGAATTCATGAAAAAATACGAAATTAGAATTTTTCGTAAAAAAAATTTGGAATTTGATTTCACATTGAATTATGATTGGACAAGTCCCATCAAAATTTCAGTTGAATTAAATGAAATTTCGGCAAAGAAAATTACTATCAATTTGAAAGGCACCACTGCTTTTACAAGAGTCAAGCAATTCCAATGGAAATTGGAATACAATAACAAACGTCCTGATTTTGAATATTTATCTAGTTTTAGATTAAATAAGAAAACACTTTCTGAATTAAATTTCATTTACACTGCTTCATCTGATAAATCACCTCACAATTTAAAAGTGGATTACAAAGGCTATTATAATATCAAGGGTTTCATAATATTAGACACGAAAAATTATAAATTCAGTCATTCCGTCACGACCAAAGATGGAACGTTTAAAACTTTATTATGGACATCAAAATCAAAATGTAATCTCAAATCCATAATTGATTGTTATATAAATCACATTAATAATGCTCGTGAAATAGTTGTTGGTATGACTTATGAAACAAATTTTAAAAGAATGGAATTAACATGGAATAAAAATAAAGGTCATAGTTTGGTGATTGATAAGAAAATAGATGGCAAACGAAAAACAATCACATTGATAAATCCGATAAAAATAATCACTTTTAGTCATTTGAAAGAATCTGTTTCTGAAATAAGAAGTGGAGTTTGGGAAGTGAATGTAAACAGTGTTGATAAGTCAACAGACAAAGATATATATTTAAGATTAGAATATCAAATGAAAGGTTCTTTGAGATCTGATTATAGATTGGAATTAAATTTAAAAACAAATCTTATTCGTAAAGTAAGTAGCAAATAATATTTGTTAATAAATTTATATGATAAAAATATGAAAAGGGAATCAAATTATCGGTGAAGAGAGATGTGAGCATACATGTTGGAGATTTATATGCTATTCGAATTAAATGTCAATTTGATGATGATAAGTTACCGTTTTTGGCCATTGACGGTTATTTAAGACAAATATCGTCTCGAGGTTATGAAATGAAATTAAATGTCATGAATTACGACAAATTTGCCAATCTTACGCTGTCATCTATATTCGTTTCAGAAGAAATGACTTTAGGTTAACTTAGTACTTGAAAGAATGATGTAATTATTCGAAATATTTCAGAATATAAATTAATTCAAAGTAATCTACCTGCAAGACATTTTCTGTTGCAATATATTCCATTTAAGAAGATCTTGATAACTGTAAGATGGAATTTAACATTAAATAAATAATGATATCACTTTTAGAATCAAAGAGATTTTAAAATTTTATTAAGAAGAATAAGACACCAATACGGATACAGAGGTGATTACATCATAAAATTAGGACAAGGAGGTACAGATATTGAAGGATATTCAACTTACACTAGAAGCCCAATGAAATATTATGCAGAAATAAAATCCCGAGATCAAAGTAACGTTTCCATTGGTTAATTTATATCAAGTTTATATTTTTTTCCCCAGAAATTGTAATTCATGTTAGATATGTTGGAGATTCGATTATTGGTGAACTATATAGAGTTACTTCGGCCAGAAAAATATTAGAATCTTCCTTGAAAATTAATATGGATAATAAAAATATGCTTACTTCGAGGCTGTATTGGGATCCAAAAACTTTTGGAAGAATGAAAGTAATTTGTTTTCTATATTTACAAGTAATAAATTTTAAAATGAAAAAACAACATTTAAATGACCCATGGGAAATGCAATGATCACATGTTACATGTATAAAAATATATATTTCAAATTTCATCGAAAAATATATTTATTAATTTCACAAAATGATTAGTTTCCAGGTGTAACTGAAAATCGTATTGAAATTTTAGTAAGCTTCAATAAAAATGATGTATGAATTCAGTTGGATATTCAAGCCTTTGTCATTTAGGCACTTGGTGATTCTATATTCAACCCTCAGAATTTGAAAACCCTATTGGTGAAAGCATATGAAAACAGTGAAAATCAACTATCAAGTTTTATGTCAAACATGAAACTTGATTTCGTCAAAAATTTGAATATTCCAGTCAGTCTAGAATTTATGAAAGGAATAGCAAATGATTTGGAAAAATTCCCCAAAAATATGATAATAATTTATGAAAATGATGATTATTTTATTAAAACAATAATGACTAAATTAACCAGCTCTCTTTCTGGATTGGATATTCCATCTAAATTTAATAGATTACAATCATCTTTGACTGAATTAAAAGATGCTTTGTCAAAGAAAATCTATGAATTTCTGGTCGATGCAAAACTGTATACGATTATTTATCAACCATTATCGGTATGAAATGAGATTGTTGAAAAAAATATTAATATTTATTAGAACTCCTTAAATACATTTACTTACAATGATATCAAATTTGCAATCAATAAAGTTGTAAATTTCGGAAAGAACGTATACCAAGCTTTTGAAAATGTTGTTAACAAAATCGGAGATGTATTGGATATTATCAGCAGTAATTTTAATACATTATTTTTCTTAACTATTATTTATCTTTCATGATTTACAGAAAAAGCCAAATCCTCTTTGGTAATTTCAGAAAATATGAAAGACAAAATTAAACATTTTTACAAAAATTCATTCCTAAATGATATAGTGTCGGTAATTAGAGATATAAAAGATGAAATTATAAATATTCTTACAAAAATCATGAAATCCAATATTGTTGAACAAAGAATTCAATATTATCAAGATGCGATAAAAAATTCAGAAGAAATTCTTAATATCATTCGAGATTTTGTAATTTTTAAATTGTTTATTTTCAAATTAATTAATATAATCAAATTTTTGATTAAATATTTTTTAACGACTATAATTTGTATAAATTTGTGTAAATAATAAAACAAATTAGAATATAAATTATATTATCTAATAAAATTATGAAGTTTGTAAAATAAATTTTTGTATTGAATTTCTTAAATATTATCCATTTTTAATGGGCTTTTGTGAAATTAAATTTCACTAGAATGATAAGAAAATATGAGAATAAATCAAAATTTATTGAATTTTCCAGAAAAATAAAGCGTTCCAATATATCAAAACATCGAATCTGGCAACCAATTTAGTCGAAATGGCCAAACTAATGAGATCCATGGAATATAAAGAAGCATTTTTAAAATTTTTCAAATTGAATGAAACTAAATTTAAAATGAATCTCGACGAAGCTTCGATTGAATTAAAGTTTTACGTTCATCCAATCTCATCAAAATATATGAAAATAACCAAAACATTGATCAATTGGCTTCCTTTTGAGGTTTATAATATAATTCCATTTCAATATATTATAAAAATATTATACACAGGCTTTGTATCAGTCTACTAAAACGACTTTAGGAGAAAGACTTCTACAGCTCTATTACCGATATGAATATTTTATGTTTAATTATGGAAATTTGAATTTCAATACATTAAAGAAGCTTTTCCCTCCTTTCCCAAGTAAATTATATTTTTAATTATATGAATAGATTTTTGCATTTTTAAACTTTTGAACTGAAGTTATAATTTATAAAAATCCTAATCTGTTTTAATTGTTATAATTGTGTTCATCAATGAAGGTGTGACATGAGGATTATTTTATGATATTTTTTATAATCGATTATTTATGAATAATTCAATAACTAAGATCCTTCAAATCAGATTTATTTCTGAATTTATGACAAATCGATTTAAATTTCCTTTAAATACTTCATATTAATTGTTAAATGCGGTAAAGATTAATTGTTAAAAAAGAATTTCACTGACAATGATATGAAATTGATTTACAGTTGTAATGTTATTTATTTTTATTTCAGAATCAGCTTGGGTTATAAATGGAAATTCAATTTTAACTTTTGATGGTAGCTCTGTCAGAATTGGATCGGGAAAATGTACTTATCTTTTGGCCAGAGATTTTAATAGGAAAAGTTTCAGTCTAATTATGAATATTAATTCGAAAACAAATGAGAAAGAGTTTGAATTGGCGTACATAAACAAAATTTCAATTTCTCAATCTGGATTAGTAATTTTTGGATATTGAAGATAATTATATTAATAATATTTTATAAATAGATTAAAGTTGATGGACAAATCATAAATATTCTTCCAAAATTATTTAAAGAATCATTGCAGAATTTTGTAATTTATCGTGATAATGATATGATCAAAGTCAAAACATCTGACGGTCTTCTAATCAAATACTTTCACAAACTGGATACTTTTAAGGTTAAAGTTACTGGCAATTGGCATGGATTTATTAAAGGTCTTCTTGGTTCTAATGATTTCGATACGGTTAATGATTGGTCAACTCCAAATGGACTTATAACTCATGATGCTGGAATTTTTTCGAAATCGTGGGCCTTAGGATCGTGTGATGGAAAAACATTTACTGGATTATATGCAGTAAATCCATTTAGTTTCATCTTATTTTATTTCTAAAATATAAATAGATGAAAGTGAATCAGAATGATCTTCAACAGTGTGTCAATTTGTTTCATCCTGATTCTGATTCGTATCTAAAGAGATGCTTTTCATTGTTCAATCCACAACCGTATTTTGAATTGTGTCATCGCTCTTTGCAATATTCTAAAAATCCTTTGAAAGCAAAAGATTTGAAGAATATTTTGTGTGATCTATCTAGAAATTATGTTATGCGTTGTAAAGCAAAGGGTATCATGATTCGTTTAGACAAATCATGCGGTAAAATGTTATATCAATACTAATAATTTATTGATTGTTTTGTATAGTTACGTGTGGAAAATTTAAGCTCAATTCTAAAGTATCGGTAAATGATTTAAGCATAAAGAGGAAATTTAATTACATATTCATAATGGAACATGCTAAATGTTTGTCGCCCTACAACAACTTGATTAAAAATCTTGTCAATATAAGGGGGCTTAGTAAGTTTTAATTTATATTTTAAATTTTTATTATTGTAAATATTTTAATATCTCGATTATTGAAAGCACTACAATTATCACAATAATTATTTTTATAGATATAATAATTGGAATTTGAACGATCCATTCACTTTTTTAAAAATCTGTTGTGCTGATAGACTTGAATTGTTTTCATAAGTAATACTCCTGTGTAACAATCTGTTTATTAAGATCTTGAATGAACATTGTGCTTATAAATTATTAACTTACCTTTTAATCGTAGATAATGAAGGAAGAGCCGTTCTATGTTTATAATATTGGTGACTTTGAAGATAATTGTAATGTCTTAATTCATTCAAAAAAGGGGAAATATTATTTTTGAAGAAAATATTAAGGATATTAATTTAACTACGAAAAATTATTACTTGTATCAAGGTAAATTTTTGTAAAACAATTATCTCTGTCAGGTCTTGTGCAGATGAGTTTGTAAACCTATTTTACAAAATCATAATTTACTTTTCAAGTTTATAATCTTGAACAAGTTATTTCGAATGAAACTGATTTTTCAAGTTGTATATATATATATATATACCAATTTTTACGGATGAATTTAATATTCTTATAATCTAATTTTGTTTATTTTTATTTAATTTATCTATTGAATTAAGTGGATTAAAAATTATTTAATTAATTCTTTTCTAGAATCCGATAACATTTTTACGCTTCTAAGTTATAACGATAAAAATATTTTCAACGAGGTCCATTTCAAATCAGTGAACAATAAGATTAATACCAATAAAGAAGGATTTACAAACTTACTTAAAGAGTTTTGGAATTCCGAACAAATAGCCAATGGATCCAGAAAATCAACAACTCTTCCAGGTCAAGCAATTTACGATGCAATTAAAATGTCTAGTCTACCGGGATATACTGAAAAAATCATTTTAGTTGGATGTTCTGCGTAAATATATATCTCTATTCGAAATACAAATCATAGATATATTTTAGTTGTGCTGAAAATCAAAAGTATATATACTCTCTGTTAGCGGGATTACTTAACAATGCCGGAATATCAGTAACATATTTAACTACGCAAGCACTAACTGGTACAGAAGCAAAATCAAACACTGTCGGTCTTGGAAATAAACTTGTTTACTTCTTTGAAAAAGATTCTAATACCATCAAAACCCGACCATGGAAAAGAAATGTTCAAACTCCTAAAGATTCTTGTTCTCCCTTAGCACGATTAAAACAAGGATTTGTTTGGTCACTAAAACCATTGGTAAGGTTAAATTTTTTTCTAAAGACCTATGAAATTATTATTTATTCAATGTTATCGACATTATAAATTTTGTTTCAAATTTATTTCATCAGGATTCCCATAATAAAATGAGAAGATTAGCAGAAGTGATTCACGTTGAACTCGAAAAGATTGTTGATTCTTCAATCCAATCATGTCACTGTACGGCAGGAAACTTTGACGAAGGCAGTATCGAATGCAAAGTACCAAAATCTAGACAGTGGTACTCAATGCTCTTTTAATACAAACATTTTATAATATTATGCAACCATTTATAAAGCTTGTAATTTCGTTTTATAAATAAATGTAATGTGTCAAGTATTTTCATTTTGTACAATTGTGATAAATTTTGACTATACAGGCATTTTTATATTTGATTTATATCATTCATTTAAGGGAAAAACTAAAGGAAAAAAACCGACGAAAATTTCTATTTTATTTCATAAAGTCTAATGTGAGCAATATTTTCCAACAACTTCTGAATTGCTAGTGAAAGTAGTGTTTTATGATTTAATAAATTTATTAATACATAACTTTATATAAATTCATTCCACTTCCGACTCCAAACACCTTTATATAAGAACCTTATATAATCATTTATTATAGATTTCGGGTAATTTTATTTAAGAACCACGTGTAATTGCAAAACATAGAAAATTGAACAGTTCAATATTAGATTTATTATTAAATATTTTATTACAATTCACACTTATTTTAAACATAAGTATAAATAAAAATCATATCTTTTAACTCTGAATTATTATTAATTATTAGCGATAAAACTAAACTCATACTTTCGATTCTAGTTCCTCTAGTTACTCTTTCTAAAATATTAATTTGAAATAGTATTTTTTCATGTGTAAATTTGAGGTTGATATTAACACAATGTCCTATAGAAAATATTTTTCAGCACTAATATAAGGGTAATTATGAATTACAATGATTTTTGAACATTGATTTTATTTTTTATTATAAACTTGATTCATTTTAAAATATGCTTCATAAAAATTTCTAAGATTATGACTGTTATAAGAAAATATTGATTAAAATTTGATGACAGGCGTTCATTTGTTAGGATTTTAATCTTTGTATCTAGGATCCAGCTGCCATATCAAAGTGTTGAAACTCAAATGATATTTAATAAATTGCCGTTGATGATTTAGAAAAACACTTAACAGAAT
>JBBMOY011157993.1:0-10212 GCA_037951405.1 Platydemus manokwari | reverse complement strand
AATATGATTTCATTCGAATAAAATTTTAAAAAATATCACTTTTTCTCTTTTTAAAAGCTGAATAATAATCTAATAAATAAATATAAATTTAAAAATAGCAATTACGAAGCACATTTGTCATGTATGAGTACACACCGTAAGTCTGTACACAAAATATGGCATACAAACTAAAAATCCAATGTTTTAAGAAAGAAAATCAACAGAAATGCATTTAGGGTAATTTCGGGTAAAAGAAAACATAAAATCACACCAGTATACCCCGTTTTTAAGGCTTAAATTTCACTTAGAGTAGCTAATCATTTACGTGAAAGATATTCAGCTAATATAAGATTCGGCTAAATTTATAAAAGGGGTTCAATAATAGAGTTTTTAATTCGTTGAATGTTTTGCAAAATTTTAATTATATTCTTTAAAAATATTTTGAATTCTTTATTTAAGTACTTAAGAAGAAAATTGGTTGTTTGAAATCAAATATTAAATACACTAGAGATTAAAAATCTCCTAAAATTTGATTATCTGAATGAGGGATAAATGTAGGTCGACTTGCAATTCATTGAAAATTAATGAGGATCCATTTTTTAACATTACAAACAAATTAGGATATATTTTCATTTTTTACAATTATTTTATAAAAATAAGCAATGATATTATTAAACATATCTGTAATTAACTAGCACGATTTATAATTATAAAAATTATAAATTAAAAAACTCAAATAATTATATAGAAGCGTTGTGATTAGAATGGGAACTTCGTTTTGAAAATTTTTTCTCTCTATTAGACAACCTAAAAAATGAGATATTAACTGAATTATACGAATAACTCAAACATTGCAGTTATATATAAAATTAAGTTATAAAATTATTTCATGCGAAAATTCATTATTATAAAAGTAGGTCAAAGGATCCCTTTACATAACTTAAGCCAAGATTATAATAAGTATTTCCCAATGTGTTCGCGTCATTTCATTGGCTTATTTCTATTTGTGCTCCTGGCCCCTTGTGCTAGTTTAAAGTTGTAAACTGTTGTGATACAAATACTTATTTTAATCAATACACACAGACTTTTCCTTGTTGGATTTAGAATAGACAAGGATCCCGATTAAACTATCAGCTGTGTTCGATATTACTCATAAATTTATCAATAATATTGCTACATAAAATATTATTCAAATTAAAGTTTCTATTCTTCAAGAATTACTAAATTTCCAATTGTTTGCCAGATAAAGTAATGATGCAAATTGGATGCCAGACGATTCGTCTGGTGACTTTTGTAGACATTTTTTTGATCATCTATTCGCTCATTTGGCAATTTTGAAATCCTAATAATTTTCAATCTGATATATCTCAGGATAATAATGTGATCCGTTCAATATTTTTGCCGCTCATCGTTTATTTCTCTGTTTATGTTGAAAGCCAATCATTGGAAGATTCCAATCAGATCTGAAGTTTGTTCCAACTGGTTGAACTTTCTAGTGGAAAACATCACCGTTGCTAATAGAACTATAACTCAATTTTTGAAAAAAAAACCAATTCTTTATGCCGCCAAATGCAAAACGAGTTATACAATTAATATTCCATGATTTCTCTAGCATTTCGCGCAAAATTATCCCACATAGTATCGCTTAATTATGGAATAAATTACGAATATTTCAACGATTTTTCCCCCATATTGTCAAGCAATAAAAATTCCATTTCTACAATCAGCTCTAATTCGTATTCATTTCCTTGATTGGTCTGGAAAAGATTTTTCGTAAGAGAGCACTGGGATAAAGTTTTAATTAAGTTTTCATTATTCACTTTATGATGTTTAATATCCGTGAATTGATTTGTTTCACCAATTCTCATACGGCAACGATGTCGATTGAAATCGATCGACCCAAACGAATCGATTTCGTATGAGTTTGTTTTATTCTTTTTTACATATATTTGTTTGAGCCATTTATTTTATGTTTGATTTTTTATTGCATTATCACTGGAAACCGGTGATTTTATTGACTGTCATCAAATAGAAATCAATGATAAAATTGATTAATTAAAGTGCCATCAAATACTTTGGAATTAATTAATAAATTAAGTACAAAAATTCAATGAAAATGATGTTTGGCAGAAATTATCGATTTCGAATTGGATATTGTTTTGCTTTTTTTAAGTAGGATTTTGAAAACATTTGCTTCTATTAAGTTGCTAAGACAAGGATGGTGAATTTTCTCCGCAAAACATTTTTGCGATGGTTCTGGCATTTATTTTATTACTCAGTATATTAATTTATCGCTATTGTTAGCTAATAACGTAATAAATCTGATGACGTTATTGATAGGAGTGTGATAAACAATTTGAAATCAATCCAAAAGGATTTTAAAAAGCATCCAGTTTGGTAACACTCAAAATTAACGTTCTCTATTTTCTTATCTGACTGCATTTCAACTGTAAAAGGTTTTCAGCGAGGTTAAACAAAAGACACTTTCTGATTAAAATTCTATATTTATTCTACAGTTTGAGCAAAGCAGTTCGAGTAAGAACCCAACAACGAATTGATTATGGAAATTATAAATAGGGACTAAGTCCAGTCGATTCAAATGAATTATCAGCTTGGAATCTCTATCTGTAAAAATAACTTTCGTAGCGTTACACTAGCTTAAACTAGCATTACATACTGGGTTAAAAATGGAATTTCTGAATTTTGAAAACCGCACCATAATAGCCTTCAAATTTATATGAAATAAATATTAGTATTCTAGGTACTTTATATCTTCACAACACGACTAGCTTCATTTAAAATCAGCAAGGTATAAATCAGACATTGACCTTAAAATTTAATAATCTTGGAAAACAAAACAAAATTGTTTCGAGACTCTCATCATCATATTTTAACACTATTAGCTGCTCTTACATAATTAAGCACAGTAAAAATAATTGGAAAATCATGGCACTTAAAAAATATATTTGAACAAATAAAATCAATAATTTCAATGATATTCATTCGTTTATAAATCTTCACAAATATCATGACAAACTATGATTTCAGAATTATTAGTTCAATCGATGATATTCGATAGACAATCATTACCATTATCATTTGGCTTGATTTTAGGACAATGTACTTGAATTCTTTATGTGTTTATTTATTGATTTATTTGGAATATTTTCGTGGTAGATCGATCAACATGCATCACTAGGCTTTGTTCACTTTTCATTTTTATGGATTTTTAGTCTTTTATCGAGACTGATAAGTCGAACTAGTTAGATTGATGTAATTTCGTATTTTAGCTCTATATTTATATTTTTTGGATTTTTGAGGCTCCAATACTCAATTTGAAACTAAATTACAGGCTAACATTTGAACGATTTGATTTTAACATCTGATTTGTGATTTTTATCTTGAAATCTTATATAATAACATGATATCGACAAAATTGTGAATTTCGAATTGATTTTGGAGTCTAAAATTCGATAAATATTTTCCGACTTAATTTTTTATCAAAGAAATTTTTCAGTTGATTTCATCTTCCACAATATTAGGTTTCGGAGAAAGCATTTGTTTCTAATTTCACTTTAGCAGTAAATTAACTCGCTAACAGAACGCTGACATTCATACGGCCGACATATCAGCAAACAGTTTGCTATAATTAAAAATAATAATTAATAATAAATTATTAATTATATAAAACAATTATTCATCGACATCCAGATAATAAGAGATTCATCATATTATCAATTTATAAACATCCATCATGATATGTTTGATCAGACCGATATATGGGAGCCGGTTAATGTTTACACAATATCATTGCTAGTAAATAATTGTTTTGTTTTTTCAACCATTCGACAATCTCTAATAGACGTTGGAGAATCAAATTATCAAACGAATTCTTAATTAATTTATGACAAAATCAATATACTATATAAATGTGATAAAAACCCCATTTCAAAAAAGATATCAATATTTTTTCTTTCACTTATTACTGATGTGAACGCCTCTGTAAATTTTCGAAATGAAATTAAAATCATTTCAGAACAGTTAATGGGATCTGATATGTATAAGAATAATTCATATCGAACATCTCGGGTTTTGGTGTGAAGCAGGTTTTATTATGACGCTCATTATTATCAATATTGGTTAATATTTTGGTTTTTTATTAATGATGATTACACCAGATCAATTGCCACTATCAATGGGCAATTCAGTAAAACATATGCATTTTAAGTCTTTCTACTCATCAATATCACTTACAATCTTAAATGTGTCAAATTTTATTAAATCAATAATAAGTGAAGTTCAAAATCAATGTCATTTTACAATCAATATACCAGTTGGTTGTTGGGATGTTTAGTGAATGGAATTTGTATTTAGTATTAACATTTCAAAATCAATCAATATTTAAATGATCGTTTTAAATAAAAATATATTGACATAATAAACAATATAAATGATCAATATAATTTTATTGAATAATTGATAAAATAGATTTTTGGAATGAACTTTTTAAATATTTTTCAATTCGTATGTTATGAAATATTATATAACAAAATAATATCGATTGAAATAAATAACCGATAAATCTATAGTAAATTGCGAATGGATTATTGTAAGGTGATATTGTGAACGCTCATTTGTATTTTAATAGTACTGTATTTTATTCCTGTCATTATGTTGTAAACAAATATGATAGAAAATACTTGGTACTTTAGAGCACATATTTTGACTTTTTATATAGCTTATACAGACACAATAATCAACCAATCAGAAGTAATGTATAAATAAGTTTTCAATTCGATTGACCAACCCAAGTCATTATATATCGTTAAACTCAATCATAATCGAGAAGCACGAACAAAAACTACAACTCACTTAGCGAGCACTGACATTAGAAGACAAGGAAAATGTTTCCATTTTTTATATTTGTATTGCCCCAATGGTTATCAGTGGAGGTCGGCCAAGACTTTTATTATGTTTGTTATTTGGTTACGAATGGCATTAATTAGAGTCAATAAAGCTTATATTGGAAGACATAAAAATAAAAAAATCATTTTCGAAAAGTTAAAATTTTCAAATCGGTTTGCGATTTCAAAAGTATCAATTTTTTATTTAATTCAACAAATCAAATCCTTTATAACAGCCTGGCTAGTTTCAAGGAGATGAGTGGATGGGTTTCTCTGATTTTTGTAATTTCAAATCAATAGAATAGACAAAACCACAAATTTACAAACACTATGATCCTATATGGTACTGGAATGTATTTTCAAACAAATCGTTCAATGATTTGTGTAATTTGCACGTTTATTTCTAGTTTAAATGAGATTATTAATGATTTACTGGGATGAGAATATGAAACAGAATTCAAGTGATTTTGTAACTCTCCTAAAACCTGTTAACAACTCTCCACAAATAATGTAACAAACAAATACAATATAACAACAAAAACCTGTGGCACAGTTTAATGAACTGGAATTAATTGCTCCAGTTTCTCGCAACTTGGGAATTGACAGTTATCTTTTAAGAGAAATTGATTATCTAATATATTATAGAAGTTCTCTTACAAATCCCCATCAAATATTCTTGGGAAGATCGACATACTTTGAATTACTTGAGGCAATGTTTAACCTCATTATGTTGTTGAACTTTTCGATAACAAAAACATGAAAGAAAATTCTTTTACAAAGACCTCATTTTTTATTCTAAAACGAAAAAAAATGTGAAATATTAAAGGGTTACTCGAGATATGATCACTTATGCTTTAATATAATAAAGAATATTCCAAAATGTTAGGCTGTCTTACAACAGCAACAATATTTGTTATTAATGGATATCTTTTGAATATCTAAAATGATAAATTGAAAACACAAATCTATAAAATGTTCCAGCTGTAACTGATTTAATAAATATCTTTATTAAATGCCAGTTATTTTTAAATTGGTGTTAAAATACGCCACATTAAAAAGAACATAAAATATTTTTTGTGATTCCTTATTCCAATAACTTTCAATTGTTATACCACGTTACATAATTCTGATTAATGCACCTCTGTGTTCAGATTTTAAATATTTTTGGATGTTTTTCTCCATTTTAATAAAAACGGAATTAAATTTTAATATGAACTCTCAGAATTTTTAGATAAATTTAATTTTTAAAGATTTAATTCAGATTTTATATAAAATTATATTAATTTGTATTTAAATATATAACTTGATGGCGTGACTTTTCAGTTGGTTTTAAATATGTTATGAGTAAACACTTCTTCAAGTTTCATGTTTAATTCAGAAGAGATAATTTTATCACACCAAATAATGCGTATATATAATACAATCTTTTCAAACAAATTATGGATTATTTTCAACATTCTTTAAAAATAAAAATTACAGTTAAAATTAAAATTAAAATGAGCAAGCAAAATGTTTGAGCAAGATAAATACAAATATGAAATATTTTTAAAATAATCAATTAAAAATATTATTAATTATTAATCGTAATATTATTTAAATTATAATCCTCACAAAAATACTGGCTACATACAGTTATAGCAGCTTACAAACACTATCCGGGATTATTTGGTACATGTTCGACTTCAGGTATAGATTCAGATAAATAAAATAAACTCCCCAATGGGGATTTCTATACGAGATAATTTAAAATATAAAAATCCATTGGTTGATTGTGTTTCCGTTTCTAAATTAAAAATGAGTTGTTTATTTCGATAGCGCAACACACAATTAATTAAAATACCGAAAATCCGATTAAATAAAAGAATAGAATAAAGAGAAAAGACATTTTATACAAAATGAAGTTCATCTAAAAACAAAGAGAGAGAATGAATCAGACAATTTTGAATTTTCTGAAAGAAATATAATTAGTTTTCACTTAAATTACAGATTGTTTACTTTTGCTTTTATAGGATTAAATGTTACTTAATAAATAATAATAATAATATTACTAATAATAATAATAATAATAATAATAATAATAATAATAATAATAATAATAATAATAATAATAATAATAATGATGGAATTAACAGGAATATAACTAGGACACTAAATTATTACCATATATATACTTAGACAGATAGAGATACAGAATAAAGGAAACAAATCACCATGACACAATTAATGGAAATCAATAAAGCAGTTAAAACACCCATTAAGAACTTGATTACTTTCTGGGATTATCATTGAAAGAAAACAATAGCTTGCATTAACTGCTGTTCGATATTTATATGGCAGATAAATCCAAATTAATCAAACAGATTAAAGTGATAATCGACATTCTTATCGGAGTCACAACATGATCAAAGTTGTAAATGCACTGCTGTATGATTATACCGAATTTTCACCTATGTGTTATTATTATTATTATTATTATTATTATTATTATTATTAAAATAATCATTGATATAAAAATATTGATATTATTATTAATTGTGGAAGGATCTGGTAAATAGATAATGGTGCTTAGCACCTTGTTATCCTTGTTTTTATTATTATTGTCATATACGCGTTCATAGTTAACCAAATCAATGAAAATGTGAGAGACATCCATGATTTCACAATTATATAAGCACAAAAATTGACCAATCTTAACATTTTAAAAATAATTGATAATCGAATATAACTCATAAAAATTATCACTTTTGAATTTATGAATTTTCCTAACCAAGTGGTAGCTTTAGTTTGTTTAATTTAATTGTGAAGCCATCAATTATATATATATATATATATCATTGATCAACTGATATTTTCAAAATTATTGAGGTAAATTGTTGATCACGCTTATTTCGATTCCCATATACAATCTTCATATCGACAATTCATCTCATTTGGTTGCATAATCTTTGTTCTTTCCGCTTTGGTTTGCCATTTGTTTCAAAACGTCGAAGATCTCTTTGAACTTTAGATTAATTAATAAAATTAAACTTGCTTCTATTCGATGTTTCTATATTCGTAATGCAGTTTATATTAATTTAGTTTCGTAACAATATCTTTAGCTAAGGCAGTGAATTGTATTTCCAATTTAGCCTCATAAATTATATTAATATTTCATTGAACAATTTGAGTTTGATCCTATGCAAGTCCCTGGTGACATATATTGCCAAAAATTTGGCAAAATATATCTTTTTTTTCAATTTTTTTCATTTCTTTTAGTTACTTTGTTATTCGGTGCCCTTATTATTTATTAAACAATTTAAAAGTCTATCTTTAAATATAATATATTATCTGTCAAGATTCTTGGACAGTTGATTGGGTTATAGGGTTTCGTTGATTGCACCAAAAGTAATTCCATTGGCAGTCCAACAGAGACATTTTTTATAGATCTATCTACTAAAAATAGCCTTCAATTCACCATTCAATGATTCTAATTCAATGTTTTATCACATGTGGAGATTAACCTTTATCATATTGCCTAGGAAACCTTTCAATGTTGTTTCATATAACGGCATGCCCTTTATGGTGGTTACTGCATTTTTATTTGATGATATTCGGCAAACATATACTTAATCACAAGGAATCAGATAAAAGAACTTTTAATTATAAAAAGGAAATCTCCATTTTCTTAATGATGATCTGCACCAAAATCGATATACAAATAAAGATAATCAACAATAATCGTCTTTATTTATGGAATCCAATGAATGACAAGATATTTTAATGCAGTTTGTATTGATTAAGGTTTCCAGTATTCTGAATTGGTTGCGAAGTTCCAGAAATCAACACTTTCGAATATTTTCTTCTTGAAAACCAATTATCCAAAGTAATGAATTTTATAATTGATGTCTAAATTGGAATACAAAGATTCTTTGATCATTCACATTCCACAAACATGGAGCAATTAACTAGCAAATCATTTAACTCCACTAGTAATTCATCCATGGCTACGGGTTCAATATATTTTGTAAATCAATTTATATTTTTATTTGGGTTGTTTAAATCTTTATTAAGAGAAGGCAAATGTACTCATAATCCGATAACCCACTATTCAGGCTCCAGAATGCACCTAGATGATAATCAAATATAAGAGATCAATTAATCCCATTAGACAAAATACTGTTCGGCCTATTGTGGGAAATACAATATTCTCATTTTATCTCCATATATAAAAATCTTTAATATTTGCCATCCCATCAGTTCAATTACCAACATATTAGATATTTCTCAACACACGTGCTTTTAATTAATCCCTTATTCTTTAAATAAAAATATAATTTAATAAAAAATCGATAATTTTATTCACGGTATTAAATCGTTTTCATTATATATTTCTTGTCGATATCATATAATGAAAAATTTACCTCACTTACTTCCGTTATTCTTGCTATCGTTCCTATCATCCATGTCTATTTTCAATTTAATATTACACTGCAGTAGTCTTAATGTTTCCTCTACTTCGTATATTATTACGTTTTCGGGATGATAATTATTTTTATTACGATTAATATCATCTTAATTATTCTAAAAACATAAATTTTATGAATTCCTTTTCGAAAACTCCTTTGAAAGTTCTTTTCCAGCAACCATAATAAAGTTTCGAGATTTTTAATTTGAATACATGTTTCGATAACAATCTTGAATAAATTTATAATTTTATCTATTAAACTACTTTAAAAATTGAAATTAAGATGTCAGCACACAACTTTATTGGGTTAATAAAATGGTTTAAATTGGAGGCCCATTAGTTTCGAATGGTTCAGTATTCTTATATTTTTTTTCAATATGATAATTTTTAATAATTTTAAAGATAATTTGATGTTTCAATCTCTATTAAAACTCATTTAAAATTCGAATTTGTCAATCGGCTTAAGTTAAGAAAAGGGGTTTTTTGATTTAATTTTATTGTAATGATTTTACTCGTGTATATTGATTTTATAGATGAATTTTTGTTATAATTTTCTAAAATTAAAATTTTCCAAAAACATTTTGAATTATATACAGAAAATAATATAAAATTGTGTTACCTTTGTTCTTCATTATTATGGATATAAATATCCAAGGGTTATGGATTGACGAATCGCTTTGAACTGTGATATGTTCGTAGGCAGTTGTAAAACCCCCAATAAAATGTATGAATAGCTGTTCCGATAATAAAATTAGATATAAAGTAATTCATTGAATTCTATTAGGGTGAACCAAAAGTTCTTTCCGATTTTTTTATTAAAAATTTAAACATAATTTTACAACAAATGGAAAACAATTAAGTTTCAAAGTAAAGACCATTTGAATC
>JBBMOY011157882.1:0-10212 GCA_037951405.1 Platydemus manokwari | reverse complement strand
AATTTCCATTTAAAAATGGTAATAAATTTCACAATCATATTAAATGCTGATTTACCGGCGCTAATTAATTGTCAAAAATATTTCATTTCATAATACACAAATATTTTTTAATTCTTTAACATGCAAATCCTTTTATATCTCCAAACAAGAAAAATATGACTTATACCACTTTCATAATCAAGGGCACAGCTAATTCCAGGTTGTAACTTTAAGATTTCTTTTTCATTGTTAGTAAATCAGAAATCATAACTGACCATGTTAAATTTATCATCTATTTTCTAATTAAACATTGATAAATAAATATAATTTCGAATAAATTAAATAACTTAAAGTACATATAATTAATAAAAATTTAAATTGTCAATAACTAAGTATAAGTTAATTAATTTAGAGTGAAATATTTTCATGTATGGGGGTAAATAAGAAAAATGTGTCGAAGTAAATTTTTTCATTGGATTCCAATTTGATTGTTTAATCGAATCAGTTTAATTTCCTTGTATAAATTTCACTTTCTATAGTTTTCATTAAATATTACAAGTAAACAATTGGGTGTGTATACTTACTTCAATTATATTTATAAGTCATTTCTAATTCATTTTCGCATACTTATAGATGGCTGATATTACCATACCAAAGGAAATTAAAATATTAGAAACGCCAGAAGACATTCAAGAAAGAAGAGAGCAAGTCTTGAATCGTTATTCTGCCTTCAAGGAAGCAACCGAAGAAAGGAGAAAGAAATTAGAGGATGCTAAAAGGTTATATTACTATGATTTTTACTTTGTTAATATTTTATATAGATATCAGTATTTTAAACGAGACGCTGATGAATTAGAAAGTTGGATTCTAGAAAAGATACAAACATATTCAGACGAAAATTTTAAAGATTTAACCAACCTTCAAAGCAAAAATCAAAAACATCAAGCGTTGGAATTAGAAATTGCTGCACAATCTGAAAATCTTAATGCTCTTGATAAAAGTGGAAATGAGATGATTTCAAATCATCATTATGCTTCTGAAATTATTCAAACTCGGTTAGATCAGTTACATGCATTATGGGATAAATTACTTAATATGTTTAAAGAAAAATCGAGACTTTTAAAATTAACATTAGATTATGTTCAATTCTTGCGCAGAGTTGATGAAATATTATTTTGGGTAAAAGAGAAAGAAACTTTTGTTACATCTGAAGAATTTGGTCAAGATTTAGAACATGTTGAAGCATTACAAAAAAAATTTAATGAATTTATGAAAGATTTAGAATATCAGGAAGAAAAGGCTAGTGAAATTTATTCCAAAGCAGATCATTTATTAGAAGAAGATTTCCCAGAGCAAGAATCACTTATTAATAAGAAAAATGACGTACAAGATGCACTTGATAGATTAAAGGCATTGGCTAAAAAACGCCAACAAAAATTATTTGAAGCTCACGAAATACAAAAATTTTTCCGTGATACTGATAAAGCAATTTCATGGGTCAATGAAAAGTCAATTCCTTTGTCAAGCGAAGATTTTGGGCGAGATCTCGCTTCTGTTCAAGCTCTTAAACGAAAACATGAAGGACTGGACAGAGATTTGATTGCATTGGAAGAAAAAGTAAATCAGCTGTCTAAAGATGCTGATGAATTGTCAGACAAGCATCCTGATTCTAAAGAGACAATTCAAGATAAAAAGGACGCATTGTTATCAGCCTGGCGTAGTTTAAAAGAAAAATCGATTAAAAGAAATGAACAACTTGATGTTTCATATCTACTACATAGATTCCTATCAGATTATAGAGATTTATTATCCTGGCTAACCGATATGAAAGCTGTGATATCTGCTGATGAATTGGCCAAAGATGTTGCTGGTGTGGAAGCCCTAATGGAAAGACATGGTGAACATAAAAGTGAAATAGATTCCAGAGACGAAAGCTTTAAAAGTTGCAAAAATGAAGGTGAAGAGCTAATTAAAATGAATCATCCTCAAAGTGAAGACATCCATAACAAACTTGAACGTCTAGATAAAGAACGAATAATTTTACTTCAATTATGGAACGAACGTCGTGTTTTATACGAGCAAAATATGGACTTACAGCTATTTTACCGAGACACAGAGCAAGCAGAGGCCTGGATTGCTAAACAGGAAGCATTTCTTGAAAATAATGATGTTGGGGATTCATTAGATTCAGTCGAAGCTCTGATTAGAAAACATGAAGATTTCGAGAAATCGTTAGCAGCTCAAGAAGAGAAAACACAGAGACTTGATGATATTGCTAATAAATTAGTTGAAAATGGACATTATGCTGCAGCTGATGTAAACCAAAAACGCAATGACTTATTAATAAGAAAATCCAATTTGGAAGAACGTGCTAAATTGCGAAAAGGAAGTTTAGATGATTCGCATAATTACCAACTATTTGATCGTGATGCTGATGAAATCAAAGCATGGATCGTTGAAAAATTGAAAACAGCATCTGATGAAAATTATAAGGAACCAACTAATCTTCAATCAAAAGTACAGAAACATCAAAACTTTTTAGCAGAGATTGCTGCAAATGAAAGTAGAATTGATGATGTTAAAAATCGTGGAAAAAGTTTATTAGATTCAAATCATAATAAATCCGATGATATTCGTGAAAGAATTGAAGAATTAGATAGGTTATGGAATGATCTTGTTTTAGCTTCAAAAGTTAAAGAAAAGAATCTCAGTCAAGCTAGTGGACAACAGCAATTTATTAGAAATGTTGAAGATATGGAAATTTGGTTAGCGGAAGTCGAATCACAGTTAGGATCAGATGATTGTGGGAAGGATTTGAATAGTGTTACTAACTTGCAGAAGAAGCACAACTTACTGGAATCTGATATTTCATCACATCAAGATCGAATTGATTCATTTTTGCAACAGGCTGATCAATTTGTGGATGAAAAGCATTTTGATGCTGATACAATTAAGAAAAAGCAAATCGAAGTATGTAACAGATACGCTAAGTTACAAGAACCACTCGAACGAAGAAAAAATAAGCTTAATGATGCATATAAATTACATCAATTTTACAGAGATGCTGACGATGAAGAAGATTGGATTCACGAAAAAGAACCTATTGCTGGATCGACAAACGTTGGTCGGGATCTTATTGGAGTGCAAAATCTTATCAAGAAACATCAAGCTATTCAAGCTGAAATAACTGGTCACGAGCCTAGAATTCTTGAAGTATGTAATGAAGGACAAAAAATGATTAATGCTGATCATTATGCTCATAGAGATATTGAGAAGAAAATTGATGATATGAAAAATATTTGGGCTGACTTAAAAAATAAAGCTGATAAAAGAAGGCAACTTTTAGATGATTCATTAGAAGCTCAGCAATACTTAGCTGATGCTAGTGAAGCTGAAAGTTGGATGCGTGAAAAAGAACCGCTCGTTGGTAGCACTGAATTTGGTAAAGATGAAGATTCAACCGAAGCATTATTAAAGAAGCATGATGCCTTAATGGCTGATATCGAAGCATATCGGTCTACGATAGATGCTTTAAGAGGACAAGCTGATTCTTGCAAAATGCAAGAGGCTCCTGTTAGTGATAGCTATGGGAAAGAAACTGTTATGGCGTTGTATGATTACCAAGAAAAAAATCCACGAGAAGTGTCTATGAGAAAGGGTGATGTTTTAACTCTTCTAAATAGCAATCATAAAGATTGGTGGAAAGTTGAAATTAATGATCGCCAAGGCCATGTACCAGCTGCATATGTAAAGAAAGTGGATGCTATGATGTCTGATATTGATCCGAATGCTCCAGAACAAATAACTGTTGCATCACAACAAAAAAGTTTGGAAAATCAATATGAAAATTTGCTTAGTCTTGGTAGAGATAGAAGAGATCGATTAAAAGATTCTGTTCAAGCTTATCAATTGGTTAGAGAAGCTAATGATCTTCATCAATGGGTAGTTGAGAAAGAGTTAGTAGCAGTTACAGAAGTTATAACTCCTGGTCACCTTGAAGCAGTTCAGAGTGAAAAGAAGAAAATTGACGAATTTGTCAATGAACAGAAAGAAAAGGAGGAGAAAATTAAAGAATTAAAAGATAAAGCTAATAAATTAAAAAGAAGTGGTCAGACTGAAGCTGTGGAAAAGATTGAGGGAATAATTACACAATTACAGAAGAAATATGAGCAATTAGAAGAGGTTACCACAAGAAAAGTTAAAGATCTAGAAGACTGTTATGCTGTACAACGTTATCATAGAGAATGTGATGAGGCCAAGGAATGGATTGAAGAAAAGGATGCCAGACTCAATACAAATGATGTCGGAAAAGATCTTACTTCGGTTCAAAGACTATTTAGAAAACACGATGCTCTCGAAAGAGATCTAGTTGCCCTAGGAGAAAGAGTTAAGTTACTCGACTCGAAAGCTGCTGAATTAGTGCAAACTCATCCAAATGAAGCTGAAGGTATTTGTCAGCATCAAGAAGAAATAAATGAGATGTGGAATTCATTAACGAAAAAGGCTGAAGATTATAAAGGAAAGTTATTTAATTCAATTGATTTGCAAAAGTTCTTGGCTGACTACAGGTATTCTTAAATTTTCTTTATTCGATTACTCATGTTTAATATAGAGATTTAATGTCATGGATTAATACAATGAATGCATTAGTGTCCTCTGATGAATTGGCTAAAGATGTAACTGGTGCTGAAGCTCTTCTAGAACGGCATAGGGTATTTAATAACATATAATATTTTATAATAGAAAGCACATTAATTTTGCTAATAATCCAGTAGAATTTTTCTTATTTTGATTCACTCGATGTATTTAATAAGTTTTACATTTAGTGAATATTTTATTTTATCATGATGAACACCTACAATTTTATTATTTTTAGTTAATAACAACTAAAGTTACTATTATTTTATTTTAATTAACGGTCAATTAAGGATTTAGCGGTTGAGATTGGTAATCGAACCGGTGATTTCGGCATAGGTCAAGAGCCTATTGGCGAGGTATCAAAGAATGGCATGTTGTTGTTATATTGTCTTTGTTTTGAATGTACCTCTATAAAGGAAATTTTAAAATGTTTTAAAAATTAACTTGTATCTAGCATGTCGTAAACTTGAGAATAGTCTTAACTTCGACACTTCAGTATTCTTAGATAATCGAAAAATAATGGTATCGTTTTTATGTAGGAACATCAAGCAGAAATCGATGCTAGATCAGGAACTTTTCAAAATTTCGAAGATTTCGGTAAAGAATTATTAAAAACTGGTCACTATGCTGAAGATGAGATAAAAGATAAATTGCAAAGCATAGCAGATGCAAAAGAACAGCTAAATGAGTGATTATTATAGTTGTTGTTTCATTACAATATATTTATTTTTAGTGAGTGGTTGAATCGCAAAAAGCAACTAGATCAATGTTTAGAATTACAGCTTTATTTACGTGATTGTGAACAAGCAGAAGATTGGATGACAATCAGAGAATCTTCTTTGTTGGGAGAAGATGTTGATGATAAAACTGTTGATTCTTTAATTAAAAAGCACGAAGATTTTAATCGGGCAATAAACATGCAAGAAGATAAAATGCAAGCTCTTAAAGAATTTGCTGACCAGCTTGTTGAACATGAACATTATGATAAAGATGGTATCAAAGAAAAATGCAATGAAGTTTTGAAGCGCTGGGGTAGTCTTAAAGAAAACATGATTGCCAATAGAAGTCGATTGGGTGACGTTCAAACATTACAAGCATTTATTAGAGATGCTGATGAAATGGAAATATGGATTAATGAAAAATTGCAAAATACACTTGACGAATCTTACAAAGATCCTACAACGAATATCCAAGCAAAACATCAAAAGCATCAAGCATTTGAAGCTGAACTTGCTGCAAATGCCGAAAGACTTCAAAGCATTTTGGGATCTGGACAGAGATTAAAAGAAAAAGGTGAGTTTCTAGCATAACATTCACAATCTGTAATGTGTTATATTTATTTTGTGTATATGTATTTCTTGAAATTACTTATGATCAATTTGCTTATGATAGTGATGATGAACATGTATTATATAATTATTTAGTTATATATGACAAATGATTATTTTTCAGGCCAATGCATGGGTCAAGAAAATGCAGTCGAAGAACGAGTTAATAAATTAGCTGATCAATGGGACTATTTGGTAAATAAATCGAAAGACAAATCTGAAAAACTACAAGAAGCTAATAGACAAGCTGTTTATAACGCTGGATTAAAAGACGTTGAATTTTGGCTTGGAGAAGTAGAACATTCATTATCCAGTCCTGATTATGGCAAAGATTCTGCATCAGTCGATAGTCTATTGTCAAAGCACCAAGTATTAGGAACCGATATCCATGCTCATGAAGATCGTATAAAAGATCTTAATGAAAGAGCAGATGAATTTATTGAATCAGGTACTTGTGATTCGGATACAATAAGAGAAAGGAAAAAAATGATTAATGAACGTTACGAAAAAGTCAAGCAATTAGCCGAAAATAGAGCCGTGACACTTGGTAAAGCTAAGAGATTACACGATTTCTATAGAACTATTGATGATGAGGAAGCCTGGATCAGAGAAAAGAAAATTCTTGTTAGCTCAGAAGATTATGGTCGAGATTTAATTGGTGTTCGTAATTTGAAGAAGAAACATCAGCGATTAGAAAATGAAATTCATGCTCACGAACCAGTAATTCAAAGTGTTGATAAACAAGGCCATGAACTAATGAATGAGTCACAATTAGCAAATCCTGAAGAAATCAAGAAAAAGTTAGAACATTTAGAAAAGGCTTGGGTTGAATTGCAACAACTTTCGACTATTCGTAAAACAAAATTGGAAGAATCATCCGAATATCAAAAATTTTTAGACACTGTTGAGGAAGAAGAAGCATGGATTTTAGAAAAGCAACATTTGTTAAGTAGTACCGATTATGGAGATACATTAGCTGCTGTTCAGGGCTTATTGAAAAAACATGATGCTTTTGAAACTGATATGAAGGTTTGATTTTTATTTTTAAATGAAATTATTTTTATTGCCATAGGTTCATGAGGATAAATGCAATGATATTTGTGCTGAAGGTCAAAAACTAATTGATGATAATAACCATAATTCTAAAGCTATCGAACAACGCTGTGAAGGACTTCGCGAGAAATTAGATGTTCTTCGTAAAGCTGCCTTGAGAAGAAAGCGCTGTCTTGAAGACAATTCTGCATTTCTTCAATTTATGTGGAAAACTGATGTTGTTGAGTCTTGGATTGCAGATAAAGAAACCCAAGTTTGTTTTAAATTATTCTGAAGATTATTTATTTGTTTAATAGGTTAAAAGTGATGATTATGGAAGAGATTTGAGTAGTGTGCAGACATTATTAACAAAACATGAAACATTTGATACCGGGCTGGAATCATTCCGAGTTGAAGGAATTGAAGTTATTACAGCTTTACACAATCAATTAGTTGAATCAAAACACGCACAAAGCGATGCTATCAAACAGCGTTATCAAAATTTGATCGATAGATGGGATAAACTTCAAAGAGAATCTAAAAGACGAAAGGATCATTTGTTAAAACTTCAAGAAAGATATAAAAAGGTTGAAGAATTATATTTAACTTTTGCGAAAAAAGCATCTGCTTTCAATTCTTGGTTCGAAAATGCTGAAGAAGATCTTACCGATCCTGTGCGTTGCAATTCTTTGGAAGAGATAAGAGCTCTTTGTGACGCTCACAACCATTTCAAGGCCTCGCTTAAAGCAGCAGAAGAAGATTTTATGTATCTTGGACAGTTGGATAAAGAGATTCAAAGTTATGGAGTAAGAAATTTTATATCATATAAAAGTTCATTTTTGCTATTTAGGTTGGTGGAAATCCGTATACATGGTTCACTATGGAAGCTTTAGAAGAAACTTGGAAAAATTTGCAAAGAATAATTCAAGAACGTGATGCGGAATTGGTTCGAGAAACAAAACGCCAAGAGGAAAATGATGTACTTCGTCAAGAATTTGCACGAATGGCAGATAAATTCCACCAATGGCTTCAAAGTGTTCGATCTGCATTGATGGAAGGTGTTGGTACATTAGAAGAACAGTTAGAAGCTACAAAAGCAAAATCTAAAGAGGTTAAAGATCGTAAAATTGATTTGAAACAGATTGAAGAAAAAGGTGCTATTTTGGAAGAGAGACTCATTCTTGATAATCGTCACACTGAACATAGTACTGTAAGTGAATGTTGTTTATTTTATTTTCGATAAAAATAAGCATTTCTTGTGCATATATGTTTAACAGTACCTTTAAATTTATTTTTAAAAATATATTAATATTTAGGTTGGACTAAGTCAAGCTTGGGATCAATTGGACCAATTAGCTATGCGAATGCATCATAATCTAGAGCAGCAAATACAAGCCCGTAACGTTAGTGGAGTTAGTGAAGAAGCTCTTCGAGAATTCTCAATGATGTTTAAACATTTCGACAAAGATAAATCTGGAAGATTAGATCATAGAGAATTTAAATCTTGTTTGAGAGCGCTTGGAATGGATCTTGCGTTTGTTGAAGAAGGTCAGATAGATCCAGAATTTGAAACCATTTTAGCAGTTGTCGATCCTAACCGTGATGGTTATGTAACTTTACAAGAATTTATGGCCTTCATGATAAGTCGCGAAACTGAAAATGTACAATCCCGTCAAGAAGTCGAAGAAGCTTTCTGTGCTTTAACTAAAGAATCCAAACCTTATATAACGAAACAAGAGTTATATGCTGTGAGTTTTAAATTTTCTACAACTTAATTAAATTTCATTAAATATTTTTTAGAATCTTACTAAAGATCAAGCTGAATTTTGTTTACGAAGCATGCCCCCATATATTTCGGAATCCGGTCAACCTATACCTGATGCTTATGACTATAAGGCGTTTACTGGGCATTTGTTTCAAAATTAGTTAAAAAGAATAAACTTTAATTCAATTCATTTTGATTTGGTTATTGCTTAGTTTTTAATTAAATTTTCGTAAAGACAATAAACATTCTTATATTTTTATTTTCAAATTATTTCGAAATGTTAGGAACATATTACATCGTTGATGGTTTTTCATTTATTATGTATTGAATAATAAATGTTGCTTAGTGAATGCTTAATTCATTTTTTGTCATACTCATAATTGAAAAATCAAGTTAACTAATTTTGAACAATTTGCGTAATAAAATTTGAGTAATAATTATAATTGTTTTAAATCAAATCCAATGAAAATATTTTGCAAACTAGTAGTTGGACTCCAAAATATTTTAATTTCTTATTTAAGTATGGTAAATAATGAAAAATTATAACTCAAATCAAAAAATTAAGTTTTTGACTATTCTACAGCAGTTTACAAATATAATATTATAGAAATGCTTAATGTGAATTTTTTATCAATGACCTTTGATATGATCAATATTTGTGATAAACCGTCGGTTTTATCACTATGAAATGTAAATATTCAATTGTCACGTATCTTTGTGAACAATTCCATTATCAGTATTTCGTAAACTTATTGTAATTTAGTTTTTCAATTTTCAAAACAGTGATATTCAAAATACATTATTGTAAATATATGATTAAAATATAATACGGAGTCTTCTGTGAATTTTGTAACCAATGTCTAAACCCAAATTTCTTATCACTATTTAAAGTTTTCCCACACACAAGCGGTAATCTTTAAACAAAACCTGATTTTGTTATTTTAATTACAATATGCCTTCATCCATAATTGTTTCCTGAATGATCGCAGTTTGATACGAATCAAATTTCTGTAGATATTTAATTCAACTAACGAAGCAACATTATAATGTATATATTAATGAACACATTTATAGGAGCATTTTAAAAACAACACTATTTTCATGTGTATAGCCACAAAGGAACTGAAAATCTTGGACATATGCTATTACCTCGCCCCCGGCTTTACGTACACCAAATAATTAGCAGCTTACAGAATAGAAGAGACAAAGAGACATTTTTGTTACGAATATGTGACATCTTTAGATAAATTTTATAAGACTTGTCTGCCACCACATGAAGCATACTATTCAAAACTGAAAAATTGTAACATTTCCAAAGAGGAATACGTAGCATGTCAACGAGTGTGGATAGCCGAAAAAATGAACACACTCCGGGACTTTCTTATTTGGTATAATAATAAGGATGTGGGTCCCACAAAAACAGATAACATTTTATGAAAATTTAAAAGTAGACATGGTAAAAGACGCGAT
>JBBMOY011157771.1:0-10213 GCA_037951405.1 Platydemus manokwari | reverse complement strand
TGCTAAGTAAAATAAATAGAAAGAGTTAAATTATACCGGTGGCATTATTGGTGAGTACAACCCTATAATAAATAATAGTAATCGACCAGTAATTTTTTTTCAAAATTACAAAAGCATGAATCACCCTGAACATTAATTTTAACTAAAAATACAACTGGAATTAAAAAATCTAAAAATAGATTAAATGATATGTAAATTTGGAACTTAAATAAAGAGACTACTAAATATAGAAACCAGAAAAAATATTAAATATGTTGGTTGTTTATTTTGATTCGTTGATTTATTTGTTTTCTGTTTTGGTTGTCCATTAAGAGTTGTTTTCGCTTTAGTTTATCATTTATTATAAGGGACTTCAAAACGGGTATGAAGACCACGCTATTGGTAAAATATTTATGTCCGATTTAATCTAGAGGTTACTAAAGCTGAGGTATAGATTTTAGATTTTAATTTAATGTTTTAAATTATTAATGAACCAATTGAGTGTTAATCTTCTAAATTTAAAATATATGTCAATCGGTTATAGTTCTATGCTATAGTAGATACTGTTCCATGTCCGGATACGCGTAATCATAACTAAATCACTCAGAAGACAATAGTTATTGCAAACATTTATTTATGAAATTAAAAGCAACACAAGTTGCAAAATGAACATCACAAAATTGTTTTCAAAACTCAACACGCGCGAAAGTGGTTAGTTGAAAAATCCAAAGCGGACGGAGCAGAGGGCAGATTTTAAAGAAGAATTAATTTCGACAATACGCATAATTTGATATTAATTTAACGGTTATTGATGAAATGATATATAACTAATTAATTAAGAAAAATATCCTTACTCCGCTCAGATGAATATTCAGGTAAATAATCCTCAACGATCAAATATCAACAATGACTTCAAATTATCTTCTCGTTCAATAAAATAATCCAAACTGTATTTCTTAAAAAATCGTTGGCTTCTAAAGTTGTGGATTTTCAAGATATGGTTTAAACTCGTGATTTGAAATAGCGATATTGTTATTCAAAATTGTGGTTCAAAGTTTGGTTTAAACTCGTATTTTCGAAATGTTGTTTTTCCACAATGGTGTTTCGAAATGCTTTTCCAAAGTGGTGGTCTGTTATTTATCGAAGTTCTATTTATATTTCTCATTTTACGGCCATATGACGTATGTAGTTGCTGGGTGGGCTATCCCAACAAAAGAAAGGGATAAAAATAGTATTAATAAATCATAATAATAAAATAAAAATAAAAAAGAAATTTGAGACCAGTATTAAAGGAATAACAACAAAATAAAAAGCCCATTATTATGATATAGTTTATACAAACAATCTAATTCATTTCTGCGAAGCCGACAAACTATTTTGTCACTTAAATCAGCTTAGAAAAATTTGCGACAAATTTAATGAATCAATTTTGACTAACTATTTTGAAGAATGCCTTCGATCGAAGAACTATTGCATTTCATTATCTAAGCGAATTGGACATTATTTTAAACTCATAGATCGAGTAATTCTAATTATTTTAAAATCATATTTTATCTTTATTACAATATAAAAATTCTAGCCTGAATCTCATTCACTTAGGACCTAAATTAAAAATTTAAAATCTTAAAATCAAATCAATTCCTTAGTTGTGGTTTGGGCGCTATTAGGCATAACCATCAACAAAATCATTTGAGGGCTCTTACGGGCATGGCCATGATAGACATTAAAAATCACTAGTTCTATCACATTATAACCTCACAATAGTCGAATAAGTAAAGAGTTAAAGTTCTAAATACCTGGTTATTTGCAAAAAAACTTGCTTATTCCATTTAATTCATTGTTATAAAATTACTTTATATTGTGATTTTACTGTATTTTATTTTGAATGTCGTTAATAATTATTGTCATACCATTTATATATTATTTATATATCAGGCTATTCATTAAATTGTTATTCTATAAATTAAATCTATATTGTTAATAATTTACATACAAATTTTGGAGTCAGGTGTATCAACAAAATACTACAAAGCTAAAAAGTAATGCACTGATTTAAAATCAAATTATTTTAACCATGTTTGGACATAAGTAGCTTTATGGATATCTTTATCCGAATACTCTAAGTTTAATATATATCTTTAATGCCGACGGTAGTCATACGAACTTAATTATAAAACCAATCCATTAAATACTAAGCAATAATGAGTTCACATTAAGATCTCTGATGATCCTGAAAGTAAGGCATTTATCAATTATTAATTAACAATAATATCTAGGTTAATCTTGTAATGAATGCAGTTTTAAGTATGTAGCGATTGAATTTTATCCACAAAATGATATAAATTCAACCACGTAAAAAAGTTCCTTGTAAAACTATGACCAACAAATGTAATTATTTTCAACGATATTTTGTTAATCATTCAATTAAACTAATATTACAATAATAAATAACGATATCATAAATAAATATAAGTAACAGTATTGTGTAATACAACTTAATAATTAACTAACAATAAGATAGTACGTCAAAAAATTAAGCAATGTATAATATAAGAACTAACTTGTCAAAACAGATTTTTGAAGGATCAGTAAAGATAATTTTAAGAAAGAAAGGATACGAAATTTCTTCGTTCGAAGAACTCCATAATCAATTAGGTGTAAATTATTGGCATTTGAAGAATTTTGCCAAATATCTTAGTAGTAAATTATACATTTAGGAAATTTTATGATGAAAGCTCCGTCAAAATGATTCCATATCAAGAGATTCCTAAAAATTTTATTTGTTTTGAGTTTAAATATTACACAACAATTACGCACTAATTATATAACTGCTTGGATAAACAGGATTTGCAAAAAGGGAAAAAAGCACCAGTAATAGTTCTCTGTGATAATATATTTGTTATGAGTACTGATCAGAAAATAATGATCAATGACAGAATTAAGTTGCCGTATTTGTTTGTCTGATTTTCTGTGAAAATTGAAGAGTATCTTTTTTTGATTTTGATTGGCTATAAGATTTAGGGCTTAAGTTAAGAAAAAGGGTCCCTTAACCCAATTTTAATGTAATGATATTTCATGAGTTATTTAATATTAAAATTTATTTATAATCATATGTTGATGAAATTTTTACATAAAATTCAATTTTAGAATCAAAATGAGAAATCAACACTAACAATTCGTGTATTTCATGGATTATAATTTCACAAACCTACAATTAAATAAGTTTTAAATTTAAAATTTCTATTTAACTTGTATTTATTGCTTCTATGATCACTGCACTTCATTTGCGGGTTGGAAATAAGAAGCAGTTCCTTCTTACTAAGTCTCTCTAATATTTCAACAACTCAAATATCATGTCTATTATATTCTGGCCCTCCAAAATAGATCACATCAATTTCTACGGCGCATTTTATTCACAGGTGTGGAATCTACAAATTTTGTATCTTAATAAATAGTTTTAAATTCTTAGTTTTATTCTGATAAAAATTGTCACCATTTGCTGATTGTTGGTTTATTTACGGAAGTCATTTTATTAATACACTTTTTGTGCGAGCTCCGTGCACCACAAATACCTTATTCAGAATGTCGAAAAGGAACAAGACTGAATTGTTGAACCAAGTCTCTATTCAAATTCCGAATATACATTTATGGCATGTCCATCTAGGCTATTTATTTGATTTGTATAAAAACTTCATTTCATTACTATATGGACATGTTTTGGATCTATGTGTCCAATCCATTAAATGGTACCTAGTTTCTGGTACTCCTCAATGATTTCCAAATCACTTTTTTAAAAACAACTCTAAAAATCGTAGATATCGTTTCATTTGCTTTTAATGTTAAAAAAGTGATACCCGCTAATTTTCAATTGTTGCATTTTGACCTACTTTGACTCTTTTGTAAAAAATTAATTTTTAGTAATTTTTAAACATCTTGTGCATTTAATATTTGATTAAAAATAACTAAAATTTTTTTAAAGAATTTTATTAAATAAACTGTTAGATTTTTGCAATACACTCTTCGAATTCAGAGTTTCAGAACCTTTTTTTTAACTTTAGCCAGTTTTAGAATTGTTTTGCACACATGGATACTGTCAATAACTTTTCATTGCAACACAACTACCTAGAATTTTCATTAATATTTAATATCTTGAGTTGGAAATACCGCAGCCACTAATTTGAGATCAATTTGTAATAATTTGGATGCGATTTCTGGATCAGAGAATTTCTAGATTGCTTCCATCCACAGTGCATATGTTGACTCTTAATTTTATTAAGAAATTCTGGGGAAAGTTTGTCTTTGAAGTCCAGACTTTAGATATGTAAATAATCCACATCGCTCGAATTTGTAGAGTATTTATCCAATCGATTTGAACTTCTTTACAACTTGATTGGTTGCAACTGGCTCTAAATCAAAATTTAATTTGTATCATAAGTATTTTCATGAAAAATTAAAATTTCAATGCTAGATTCAGGGGTATGTTCCAAATTTTGTTTAAAAGAAGACTGGCTGTCAGAAAAATCTCACCAAAGTCGAAGCACAGAATGAAGGTTACCGATCAAAAAAGATTGGAAGCTACTCATAGAATCCAACCTCTTTTATAAGCTTATTATGTGTGTCAGTATGATATCCCGGAGATTCGTTTTTAATTTGCTGAATTTGTTCATACATGAATATGTTAGTAATTTTTCATACATCTATCGTTCCACTCATGAGTATCGGTGTTTGTTGCCATTTGTTGATATGTGCCAGCTGATTATTAACTTCTAATTACTGATTTATATTAGAGGACATTTGATTGGCTATTGACACGAGCGATTATTGAATCTGTTTGTATCAATATTTTAACTGTTTTGTGTCATACCCAACAGTATGGTTGATAAGTACCAACTTAAAGTTGAAACGGTAAAAAATGGTAATTATTAAGATATTGATGAAAATTATTATACACTCCCATCACGTTTCGAATGCTGCCTCCACATATTTCTTATTGGATTTCCTTTAATAATTTATGATGAATCTGTTAATGTAACTTGTTTTTTTCTTTCAGTACTAGAAAGACTGACATATCAATTTAAGCAGTTTGTTCTTAGAGTACAATAATTATTTCATAAATAAAAACTTAAATTCTACAACATAAATTAACATATATCTGTTATGCCGTAAATGGAGTGGAAGTCGGAACTTTTCTACTGACTACTGCAGTGAAACTTTGTTAAAAACAAATAAATTTATTAAATCATGTTAGAATTTAATAGCTTTTAAACTCATAGATTTGCTAAATAAATAAGTAGAGATAAATCCTGATTCCAATTTTTAACAAAGTATATCTCATAAGTTGATGATATTTTCTGTCATCAATTTTTTCTACTCACACTTTTGGAAAATCGCATAAAAAGAATATTCTACATTTTTTAATATCAGTATATCAAAATGTTATAAAATTATTGCTGAGATTCGTATATGTTTATGGTTTAACTCGAAGTCTTTTGTTATACTAAAACTTTCACATTATTTAATATAATTTGTATATCAGTATCAATATTTATATCGTACTATACATGAATTTAAAAAATAAGGTTTAGAAAATATTTAGCTTTTATTTAAATAATATCATTTTATCCGCATTTTAAACTTTTTAAAGATATTAAAAACGTTAAAAATCAACATAATTAGAAAAAATTTTAAAATTAGATAGAAATATTTAAATTATTATTAATATTTATTAGCAAAAAAACATAAACTACGACATCATTCGCATTCTACAATCAATGAGTATCGAAAATAAAGATAAAACATTAACATACATTAAGAATTATTTCATCCTATTGAATTATAAAAATTTTCATTGCCTCCACAACCAGACAATTGATTTTTTCAGACTAATTTCTTATTTTCTCTTTTTAATGTTGAAACACTCCTTTTCCTACTCACCTGCATATGGTGACATACAAATTTATTGATTTTTTCTTTTATTAAATTGTGGATTTATAAATAAATTATTTCCTACCAACATTTTCATATTGGTAACGTGGAATTGTCACATATATATAAAGGTAAATGTGTTTTTCATTTATACAATATATATTATAAAATTTGATAAATATATATTCATGAATTTTAATAAAATACGAGTGATTTAATAATTTCTCATTTTTACAATCTAATTCATTTTAATTTTATTAAAATATTTTTAAATTTATTTATTTAAATTAAGTTTATTATAATTAATATTAGATTAATTTTATTTAAGTAGATTTATTTTTGATTAATTTCCTTTTTCGAAAATATCTAGCGATGCAGAGCTTTTCATTGTGTTGTCTGAGTAGTTTTTCAATATGTCAACCTGCACGATAATTCAATAAATTAGAATATCTGAATTAAAAATTAAAATGATTTACGGAGAAAATTGTAGATAAGACTTACTCAATTATCTAATTATAAAATGAAAACAATAATTTGCAATATTTTCAATGATATATAATGGAAATAATCTTTATCAAAAAACAAAAAATGAATGATTAAGATGACTGCATACTAAATTTCAATAATATATAAGATTGGTCTTTACGATACTGCCCGGTATTTCCATCAAAATGTTTACTTCTTTTTAATTTGAATCTCCTTATGCTATTAAAGTTAAATTACAACTGCTAAGTAAAGGTGTGTGGACAACGTGGGTAAAAAACCAAAACTTTGTTTGTGGATAAGATAATAATAATTATTGTTATTATAATTAGCTTACAATATTAAATATTCGATGAATATCGAGCAAAATATGATAGAGTGGTAGCATGATCACATGACATCATCAGAACAACAGAATATATCGATCATTATAAAGTTGTACCTGCAGTCAGGTTGAGAAACAAAAATAGAATAAAAATGAATCGTAAATTTGAAATTCATTCTCATTTTGTATTTACTCTGTTATTTTTAATAATCTTGATTCTTTTGATTGGATTTGTTATGTCAATTATGTTCGACTTTGAGAGTTTATTGTATATGTTGATTTCACTAATGTAGTTCTAATAACTCAATGGGCTGTGAAAATTGGTTATTGTCTTCTTTAATACTTAAAGTGGGTAGAATAATATGATTTGTCGGCAATGCCTTCTAAAATGTCATACATTTGAAGAGCAGTGCTAAATGTGAGGATTTTAATTTTTGATATTTTATCCTTAAATAATAAGATAAAATATAGATATATTAAAATAAACAGTAATTTGTTTAAATGTTGTAGTGAAACATAGATTTTGTGTTGACTTCTAAAAATCGTTTTCAATAAGAATTTAATGAAATACTAGCATCAACAGCAGGAAAGATTGCTATAACTGCTTTTTTGTAGTACCTATAGGGCAAAGAGTGGTATTTCTGATCTATATCAATGAATTCCAAATATAACTTAAAGATCTGACGCATTAAAAACGTTGTGTTTTACACAAATCTGATGGCAGTGCTGGTTCCCGAACAGAGCATCTGCAGATTTGAAGGTGTAGTTTATGCACATGCTCATTATACATACTTGAAACAGGATCGGGATTGAGAAGGCATAAAATGATTAAGAGACATGTACATTGAATTTCAACTCATGATAACTCTGAATATGCTGGAAGTAATTTTTCGGTTTATTTG
The DNA here is from genome assembly GCA_037951405.1 of Platydemus manokwari. NCBI lineage: Eukaryota > Metazoa > Platyhelminthes > Tricladida > Geoplanidae > Platydemus > Platydemus manokwari. Next base: position 2,599 of record JBBMOY011157771.1, on the reverse strand, counting down.
ACAACTTTGTTTTATTAGTTTAAAAAAGCAGATTTATTCCTTATACAGTCATTGGAAGATTATTTTATCTTAGAATAGCAAAGACAGCTTATTAAAAAAGATGGTTAAAATACTATGAAAAATAACTTAAAAATCTCTGAAGAATGGATTTCTTATTAAATTACATAAACGTGTACTATCTCATTATTAGTTACTATTGTTTTTAGTTTCTTTTTTAAAAAGAAGTTGGATGCATTGCTGAACATCACGATTTCATGAATCAATGATATCAAAATATATTACAAAATGATATATGAGTGAACTACTGATGTAACCTCAGTGATTTGACTCTCCAGAGCAAAGATTTCTTCTGTTTGCCATCTTGCTTGACACAGTGATAGAATTTTTAATGAGCAAGAGTACATCGTGTCGACTTCAATCACATTTAAATGAATCCATTTTATTTCTTTGCTTCTTACTGTCTTCTTAATTACGTGAATTTGAATATGTAAGTTATTACAATGAATTCCTAAGACTGCATGCTAATCATCAGTAGCTTCTTAGGCAAGTTCTTCTTGGTGCTCTAAAAGATAACTTGGCGCACAATAAAATAGAGTGTATTTTATGCGATCGGATTTTCTATATATATATATATATATATATTCTGATTTCTAAAATAAAATTTCAAAATCAATATCAAGATTTTGACATATACATTAAAAAGTAAATGAAAAAATCGTGAGTCAAAAAATTAAACTGACATAGTTAACAATATAAAAAGTAAATTAAGAGTATTTCTGATCACTTTCAACAAATAAGTTTATTATTATTTAAATCATTGTTTCTCAGAATTGTATTTAAGGAAAGTTTTGTCAATATCAATAATGATTTCTAAAATCGATCTCGATTAATATCGATTAATATTGTTTTATGTCACACTAATCGAAAATTCAATAGTCATTTACTATGGATTCACAACTAAAACTTTATTATGTCCACAGTAATGATAATCATCATTGTTGTTAACTACTAGTGTGATATGAAGTATCCGGCAAATTTAAAAAAATGGTCCTAAAATGAAATTTTAAATTTGTTGAGTGTATTGCAAAAATCTATATAGTTTATTTATTTATATACTTTAAAAACATTTTGAATTTTTTATTTAAGTTCTTAAGAAGAATTTTAGTTGTTTAAAATAAAAAAAAATAAACTAGAACTTAAAAATCTCCTAAAATTTGATTATTTGAACAAATGAAAAAAGTTGGAAGAATTTCAATTTATTGAAAATTAGTGAGGACTCCTTTTTTCACATTAGAAGCAAATTGAGAGATATTCTCAATAAGCAATGGCATTGTTAAACATATCTGTAATTAGGTAACTCGATTTATAATTAAAAAAAATTTAAATTTAAAAACTCAAATAATCATATGGAGGTGTTGTGATTAGAATAGGATCTTCATTTTAAAACTATGTTTTGTCACTATTAGACATCTTAAAAAGTGAGATATTAACTGAATTATACGAATAAATCAAACATAGCAGTTATATATAAAATTAAGTCAATAATTAACACAAAAATTCATTATTACGACAGTAGGTCAAAAGACCCTTTTTCTTAACTTAAGCCAATGATTTTATTAATAATATGGCTTTTATTGTTTTCAAAGAATTTTTTTCATAAATAAATAAAATAAATTATGGCGCAAACACACAGACACACAGGCGCACACACATATATATAGGCCCAAAAGTAGGCTTACAGTTATTAAACTACCTTTTATAGGGTTGAAGTTGCTTGCTAAGTACATATAAATAAATATAAATAAATGTAGACGGAGGATATGTTGAGGATCTGGGGGATTAAATTATTTATGTTAACAGGTATGACTAATTTCCCGCTGCTCTAGTGTCGCATTTTCTACGTGATAACTGTAAACCTACTTTTGGACCACCATGTATAAAATGTATAAAAATGCATAATAAAGATATACCTTAAAAATGATATGTTTGGCGAAATTTTAGCCAAAACCGTTGATACGTCACCTGTAAATAAAATTTCATACAACAATAAGCAAAAAAGAAAATGGTGAACAATATTTTATAGTAGATGCGACATCTTAAATATTGATTCGTCAAAAATTTAATCATCAATTTAAATGAACATCGGATGACATTTATCTAATCTACATCAAATAAATTTATTCTAATAGCATAAATTTAAATGTAATTTTAATTTGGTGAAATATAAGAGAAATTAATTGTTTTATTCATTTACTATACAAAAAAGATCGTAAAACAAATTCACTTTATACAATGACGGGTCGGGTACAAATATTAATAACCGCATATTGTATAGAATTTAAATGTAAAACAACAATGACTGATAGAATATTTAAAATATACTCCTACTCAATGCAAGCAAATTTATATCCTTAAAACAATCTGCTAATTCACAGAGTCTGTGATTACTAACCAATCCAAATCTAAAAAGTGTTTTAAATTATTAAATAAAACAATTACAATTATTATGATTTCAATTGAATAATGATTTGAACTCAATTTATAAATTTTTTGATTAAGAATTATTAGTTCAGGAAATGTAAAATTAAATCCAGAAAAA
>JBBMOY011157660.1:0-10214 GCA_037951405.1 Platydemus manokwari | reverse complement strand
GCCTATATCAACAATTTAAGATTACTGAATCAAACAAAATACAAAACTATACTTCACAATAAAACATCAATAACAAATTGTTTACACAAAATCGATTATCAGAAAATTGGAAAATCTGTTTCTATAATCGTAAATGAACAAAAATTGTCACAAAAATTATCTAAACCGAGTGCGGTAAATAATTTGAAAAGGAAAAACATTTGTACTTACCAAGCCGATTGTGAGGAGAAAGTTCTCCAACACAACACAACTCAATACAAGTGAATCAATAATTAAATGGTCCTAAATAATAATTGGAAATGTATTTACGTTTATTAAGAATGATCAAAATTAATTTTCAGAATTTAAATTTTTCTTTCCTATTGCTATGGAATTGAACAAACCATGACAACAGTTACCCAGAGACAAAAAATAGCTACGATTTAAGCTAGAATAGGTAATCTATAAGAGATATGCAATGAGGTCAATTTGAAACAAAATTTATGTAATGAAATTGATTAGAAATGGTCATTAAATAAAATTTTTAATGATAAAATTCGTTTGTCTCGATACCAAACAGATATCACCGATTGATTTATTGACAAAAGAGAAAACTCTTATCAAATAGTTTGCAAGCAAAATTAAATCTGCTCTGATTATCGTTTCAGATATGTTATCTATAATACGGCGTTATTTGTGATTAATCGTTTCGAACAACATAATCGATAAAATTTTACGATGTTGATTCGACTTATTGATTGTCTTCAAAATTTATAATTAAATAATTCAAAATATAATATTTTATAATGGAATATAATATTTTTATACGATATACCTTTAATACAAGCATAAACAAAACATTTTCCTTGCGAAATATAATGTTTTGTTCGATTTTCAATAATGAAAAATTCGAATGATATTCTATCGGTATTTGTTATGCTTGTTCTGTATCTGTAATTATGAAGAATATTCGACAAGTAATCACAATCCATTCACAGAAAATATAAAAGCCAATTGGTTTCAGTGTACCAAAATGGAAATTTTAGTTTGGTGGATTTGATATTCCATTTAAGAGTATATTCTAGTAAAGAGAAAGAAATACGAAATCTGACTATTTTGGAACTGTTTGTTGGGACTGATAATAATATAATAAAATGGTTCAACTCGTACAATAATTATTGATTATAATGATTTAATAATAATTATTCATAATAAACGAATTACATTTCTATAATATCGATTTTTTATATTATGTCGCTACAATGAATTCAAATTTTTACAAATGTTGTGTTTTGTAAATAATAATAGTAATAATAATAATAATAATAATAATAATAATAATAATTGCTATAATAATATATTTATTATTTAAACAAAAAAAATATAATTTAATATTAAATAAAATTCAATATTAAATAAAATTCAATATTAAATAAAATTCAATATCAAATAAAATTCAATATTAAATAAAATTCAATATCAAATAAAATCTAATATCAAATAAATTTAACATCAAATAAAATTTAACATCAAACTAAATTCAATATAAAATCAATTTGATATCCTCATAAATACTAATAATAATAATGTTAATAATAATAATATTGATGATAATAATAATGATAATAATAATAACAACAACAACAATAATAATAATAATAATAATAGTCAAATAATAATAATAATAATAATAATAATTCTAAAATGTTATTAAAATGCTTATAATAATTATTATTAATATCATTATCATACTTACCATTACTTACATTGTTGATAGTAACTATATAAATACTGATCATTATTATTAATAAATATATTAGTAATAATAACATAATTACAGTTATTTCCATAAATATAAATAATTATAAACAAAATAGTAATAATTTTCATTTATCAAAACAATAATAATTGAACCCCTTTGATTGAAAGACTACATTTTTATAAATAAACATTAAATAAATCTATACACCGCAACGTTACCTTGGGAATAATTCTTATGAAATAGCATAATCCATCAGTGGTAGAGAATTCACCAATTCTCAGATGATTCAAAGTATTGCAATCAATTCACGTAACTACTAAAAAATTTCGTACAAAAGAAATAACAGATTTGATTTTATAGACCACAGTTAAGAATGAAAAGGACAAAGTGGTCAAATTATCGATTCGAAAATTAATTTATTATCCGGAAAAAACAAAAATGAAATTTTTAATATTTAACTTTTTCTTAACAAAGATGAACACAATCATTTATTGATTTTTAGAATTTCCGCATATGATTTTAAAAATATGAGAAATTAATTTTATAATATACTACTATGTATTTGTCAGTAAATTATGATAAATAAATCAATATCATAAATAAATTGTAAATTTATTGATTCAAATTATTGTTAGATCATTGTAGATGTATGCACACATAATGGTACCTTTGTACCACAAAACTGAACAGTTGAATTCCCCCTAAACCTGAAGATTTTATGAGAATTTGATTTTATAAAGTAGAGGAATAGCTGATAATATCAATACAGGTTTCGAAGAAAGTCACTGCATATCAGTACTGAAATGTTCAAACCTATGACCAAAATACTTGCATTTGTTGTGCTTTCCTTTCATTTTCACACTAAAACATTCCTTATAGCTTATAATTTTAATTATGAATATCTTTTTTAGATATTTGTTTCCTCGCCTTTCAAAATAATCCCGAACTATCTACTCCAATCTGTATCATCGCCTATGGTATTGATAAAGTTAAAGAAAATGGAAAATGTTCTTCTCAAAGTTTACTCTTTCTATAATTCTAACAATTCATGAAATCCAACGACATTTTTTCAGATGTCAGACTCAGCAGCTGATCCAACAACGAAAAATTCTGACATGAAAAACTAGTACTGGGTTTGCGCTTTGTTTATGAATGAGATGCAAACCATCTGAAACTGGCATCAGCTGTGTTTGACACGTTATGTTGTAAACAACACTAGAAAATTATCACATGCGGTAACTAGTGGATTTAATGTTCATAATATTAGTTTCCATTCATGCTTCCACATTTTATATATCTTCTTTTTACGTCAGATCTTCGTTATGAAAACATAGTTAACCTAACGTGTATTGCTTGAAAAAATAAAGAACAGATATCGTGAACGTCAAGATTATGATTATTCTGAGCTGTAAAGGAAAAAATTCAGATTATGTCTGTCTGAGCGATTTATGAATTATTATCTCTGTCGTTTCTTTCACAAACAATTATTCTTTGTTGTCGATTCGACACACGGGGATAAGTCCTCTCTATCAACTGATCAGTGAACTAATTAATGAAGTCACTTCTAACATCGTGTTCCTCCATGTCGAAAAATCGCAGAGTAAATAAAATGTATCTTTTCGAATTTTAAAATAAATACATAATGATGAAATGAAAAGGATTTTTCCATGGTAATGAAGCAGTAATTATTACAAAAAGAGAAGAATCAAAATATCGGAATTCTCGAAACAACGGAAATGTCATTCTAAAATCCGAACAAAGAATTCGATTTCAAAAATGCCTGAATGAAACATTTTTCCAAATCCTATTAAACATAATGAAAAGGCAATGCGTTCTATTGCGATTATAGAAATATTTATTGTAAACATATTTCCTTTCTTACCCCATTCATCATCAATTCAAATGATGAACATCAAAAACAGAGCCCACAATATAATTTCAATCGAACTTTCAACGACAGACGTTGGAAATTCTTTTTCATTTCTACCTATTAAAGATGAAAGTGAGAGATTATTGATGAAAGAAAGTTTTCTTGAGGCCATTTTTTGAATTTTTTTAAACTTTCGAACAGTTTTTTCAATCCGTTTTTCCAGTGTAAGACGAGCGCAGTTTGGTGATGTGTAAGATCAGATTCAAAGGCTCATCTTCGTAATTTTAGTTCGTCGATCTTCCTGAAAATTGTTCTCTTATTTTCTATTAAGAACCGCTCTTTCTCAAATTACTTATATTTTTCAATTCTAAATATTATTAATAATAATGGGCTAAAGTTAAAAAAGGGTCCTAAAATGGAAATTTAAATTTGTTGAGTGTATTGCAAAATTTAATTATATTTAATTATATTCTTTAAAAATATTTTTAATTTAAGTACTTAAGAAGAATTTTAGTTGTTTGAAATCAAATATTAAACATACTAGAACTTTAAAATCTCCTAAAATTTGATTATTAGAAAAAATGAACAAAGTAGGTCGAATGGCAATTTATTGAAAAATAGCAAAGACTCCTTTTTAACATTAGAAGCAAATTGAGAGAAATTCTCAATTTTTACAATTATTTTCTAAAAATAAGTAATGATATAATTAAACATATCTGTAATTAACTTACTCGATTTATAATTATAAAAATGTAAATTTAAAAACTCTTATAATTATATAGAAGTGTTGTGATTAGAAATGGAGATTGGTTTTAAAACTATGTTTTGACGCTATTAGACATCTTGAAAATGAGATATTAACTGAATTGTACGAATAAGTTGAACATAGTAGTTATATATAAAACTAAGTTATAAAATTATCTCATGCAAAGGACCTTTTTTCTTTGAAAAGAATATGAATGAGGTTTTCATTTTGATCACATCATCACTTGAAAGGATTTTTGTAAAAATTTTGTTAGACTTTTCTATAAATTTAATTCTTACTAAAACCAATCCTTCATTCACCAATCGATCATCATGATAAATTTCCATCAAATGCACTTGTGTCGATAAAAATCAAAGAATAAGATGTACATCAATTTTATTCCATTTACAAGGAAATTTAATATCGTTACATTAATGTTGTTGTGGTTTTTTATTTGATGATGCTGTAAACATAAAAAATGAGTTTTGTTTCACTATATAATACCAAACCGACATCAACAAAATTATTAAAATAAGTAAATCTTCCCTCCTACTCTCCATCATACTTATTTAATTGATTTTTTGAGAAGTTTTTTGGTCTGATTTGACTCCTCATTTGAGATACTACTTATTTTTTATGTGAAGTAGAGTAAGTAATGAGTTCTATAAGTAGAAATACTATTTCCCTCCGGGATCATGTTCAAAATATAACGTTTATATTTCTAGTCAACTCTAAGAAGTGAAAAATTAATTGAGGCCCTTGATATTTATGATAATGATGAATTTCTTCATATTTTAGCCACTACTAATTAATTATTGATAATATCGAATCTTTTCTTCGCCATTTCATAACTATATCCATCGAGTAAGAATCGACTTTATATCGGTTAATAATCAATACAAACTAGAATGATATCTAAAATAATTTAAATCCATTGTTTTACAGTAAAATAGTAAGGCATTCTCGTTGAAAGAAAATCATCCAATGTTTTTGACGAGCATTTATTTCTGTAATATGGGAGATAAGCAATCCACAGCGATTCATTCGATAAAATCTGTTCTTGGATTTAGGATAATTGAGTTGTAATTTTTCGTTTGGGAATAATTTAAAATCATTTTTGTGAATACTTTAAGATATTCAACGGTTCTAAGATAGATATTATGATTTTGGTTTTTGAATTTAATGAAATAAAATGTTGAAAAATATTTGTTCATAACTAGCTGATTAATTGGTCAGATTTTATTTCAGCTCACCATTGTGAGAGAGATATGTTGACCTGAAACCAAAATGCAATAACAAATGGTACACTTCACAATTGCTTCTAAATATTTAGAGATTTATTTTACTTAACTCGTAAGATTAAAATTTAGAAATTATAAGATTAAAATTAGAAACCTGACCCATACTAATAAGACAAAAAATTATATTACTAGATCACCAACCATTCGGTATTATAAGTACCATATTCCAATCACTTATTATATTTTTATTTAATCTACTGTTTCGTGCAATCGTAAAATTTCCCTTTTCGTACGATATAAGTGAACGATATCAAAAAAGGAAAATCTACGGGAAAAAACTAAGCATTTTCTCTAGCCAATCATTGGAACTGCAGTCCGAGCTGTGATGGTAGTATATGCAATTATAATTCCGAACTATTCAATCGTAATTATCTGCAAGTTTAATTTGTAAGATGACAATAGGAGAAAATAATTATTGGGCATGAAGAGAAATGATTTTCGTTGAGAAAAGGGAAAAATTTAAGTTTTTTTTCGATATCAAGTTGAGATTCATTTAGTCGATGAAAAAAACAAATTCTTCTCATAAATAATAACCGTTGGGAGAGGTTGGCAATATTTTTTGTTTCTGATTTTTTATCGATGATTCACATTGACTTTGATAAATGGTTGAGTCAAAGAAAATCTCAGATTTATGTTCCGAAATATCTATTATCGAGATGTCTTGAAATGGGATTTATACAGCAATTGTGTTGCGAGATCATGGCAAACATGATGTCCGTTGATGACTACAACATGAAATAATCTATAATCTAAATAATAATAGAATAAATAATAATGAAGAAAAAATGTCAAAAATTATAAAAATAGCAGAAACAATAATAACAATAATTGTTATAAAAATAATAATAGTTATAATAATATTAACAAAGATAAAAATGACGAAATCCCAAGTTAACAAAGTCATAAGATCATTTGGCTTGAATATGGGCCGCTGGAATAAATTGTAATTTTTCATATTAGAATATCTGTGGAGTCCAACTTGGTCCTTAAAATATGACACACTAATTTAGGAGTAATTTTAAAATTTAAAGAGAAAACTAAGAATAAAACAAGTTTATAAAAATTTTAAAATCCAACCTACAGTACACAAATAAAATGTTAGGCATCAATAAATAGGCAAATAATTTAAGTAATTAAAAGATATGTAAATTTTAAATTAAAAAAAATTAAGCAATTAACGTATAAATACACAAAAATTATATTAAAATAAAATAAAATAAATTATTTTAACGAATTTTTTATTTAAACGACCTCAAAGTCATCTAGAAAATATTCAAAGTTTTAAGAAATTTAATTTCTATTCTATTTTTAGTAACTACATCAATACTAAAAATAGCGTAAGTCAATTTAGCAACTTTGGTACATAAAAACAGTAGGAGGTTCCCAAATTTAGGCACGACTTCTTTAAAGTTACTAAAATTAGTAACGAAATAAGACAAAGAATAATACACACATATATGACGCAAGCGATCTACAAAGGCACTATATAAGAGCCGAGAAATTCAGTCATTGGCACAAAAAATTTACGAAGCACTTAAAACGGATCACTTAATATTTAGAATTTCACTAAATGATTGACTCCAGTTCCAAGAAGACTCATTTAAATTTCAATTATTTATTGATCCCGAAAACAGATTTGCAAGAAGTAATTTTCTAAATAGATTTGTTATAAATTATTCCAGTTGTTATCATGATAAATAATTATTTTATTGTTATGCGTCATAGGTATTTTGATAGTTGATATGGTTACCTTTAAATACTTAAGACTATCTCTTATCCATCTCCCACTTTTATTTTTTATTGATGAGGATGTCTCGCCAATCAGTTGGGCTCACGTACGCCTTATACTGAGAAATTTAACGGATAACAATAGATATTTAGGTCTATGTAGAATTTATAAATTTCATTTGTCTTATTGATTTTGTTATCATTGAAGATATTTTTAGAAATTACACAGTCGCCTGACTATTTATCTTTTAATTATTATCATCATTATTATTATTATTTCCGAAGACTTCCTGCATATGTGAGAAGAGCGGATTCTGTTGGGAAACAGAATCGTAACCTTGATTATAATAGTCATTATTTTACCAGCTTTTAGTTGCCTTTTAATCATCAAAATTTCAATTTTATTTAATTTAGCTCATAAAATCATAACAATACTGATTTTAATAAAAATAATGCAAAACCTATTCCCCTATTACGAAATAGTCAGCACAAGATATAATAATAATAAGATACATTCACACTGAATTATAATGTAATGTAATGACGCATATATAACAGATAAGAAACCAGACCCAGTTAGGATTATGAGAATTATATCAAACTTAAAAAGAGCGGCAATAATAATAATAATGATAATAATAATTATTATTGTTATAATAATACTGATTCTGTAATAAATTTAATGCAATCATTGTAACTATTAAGACTAATGATAATAAAAATTATTGCTAAAAAATAATAATAATAATAATAATAATTTTCTGCCTTTGTATATTCATTTTCATTTTATGATTACTGTCACTGGTTACGGCTTTGTGGAGAAATGAAAACAATCTAAATGTAGCGTATAAAACTGTGAATGCCTGTCTGAGCTTCTCAAATGGATAATCTCTCCGATTTTCCATTTCAACTTCCATTATCGATCACAACCAATTTATAGATTTGAAGCACAAAACGCGATATTGTTCATGATATTGGCAAATTTACTGAAGAATAATTCTGATTGAGAAATAAGAGCTCTTTCAAATAAATTTGAAATCCATGTGCTGTAGTTAGCTTTAATGTTTCTCATAAATTTATTTACATATTTTAGTATTACACAAAGCAGTTTATTTTCAAATTATTTTGACCAATAGATCATCTCGACGATAGAAGTGAGATTGTAGCCTGAATATATAACGAGCAGAGCACGTCAATATAGTTTATACAGAGAATTCGAAGACCTTAGTTATACAAAATACCTGATAATTTTAAAACACCGTGAATATAAAAGAGTTGACCGTATCTACTATGTTTAGTTGAGAGAAACAGAAAGAATAATTTTTAGTGACCCTTGAAATCAAAATATCATCCATTGATGATTTTTACCGTTTTTCTAATTGCCGAATGAAAAACGGAGTAGTCAGATTTTATTTTAGAAGAGATTGATAAATTGATAAAATTCAGGATTAATAAACAATAATGAGCTACCCCCATTTGCAGGCCCATGTGAGAAACATGGAATGCTGAAGTGACGTAATAGCAGCAATCATATTAGACGAGTTTCTATGAAATCTACAGATCAAGACTAAAGGAAGGAATTAGAAATACTATAAATAATTTGATAAAGAATAGAGCCGAGGCATTTAGTAGAATTCTTTATGAGAATAAACTTTTACGTTCTTTGCAACAGGAATACTCTAATTCCTTCACATTTTGAAAGTTATAGCGAATAAAATGGAGATCAAGCTAAACAAATCAAATCTTCTATTTGATCATTAGTTTTTAATCGAAAAATTAATGTTCCTTTTCATTTTATTTCCTTTGTTTAGTGATTTTACTCTCAAAATACTCTCAAATAACTTTGATATTGTGCTTTCCATGTGGAAACTCCAAGCACGATAACCACGGGAAATGGTTATGTATTCTCGAAATATAAAAATATAAACAAAAACCAATTGATGATCAATTCTTTTTATAGAGAGAAAATGGAGGAAATCATTTACAGAAATGAGAGAGGAAAAAACAAATACTCATTCATTTGAAGCTCTATTTTCGTTTGAAATATTCATGAAAAGAGGAAAATTTTAGTTAAAATAAGCCGTGTTCAGTTTCGTTGTTGTCGTTTATTGCATCGCAACAACCGATCGCGAATTGAATTGCCTCTCACTCTCTCTCGGTGTTTTTTTTCGCCGATGAGGTTTCAAACGAAAATGATGTCTGTGGAGATTGATCGGATCGGAAATATGTCTTCAATCCGTTTATCAATTGCGTCGCAACAAAACAACAACTAGAATTTCTCGTTTATTTATAATTATTTGCATTTATTCTTTCATTATTCAGCTTGGATTCTTTTAGTATGATTTAATCAGCTATTTGTTTTCATTCGTTTTGTACGAATATGATAAGCAAAGTAAAACATATAATAAAGCAATGAAATTAAAACAAAGAATACAATTATATTTTTAATGAATGGTTTACAAAACCCTCAAAAATAATTTCAATCTTTCGACATATTTTCCTATTGATAAAGCTTTATATTACGTTGCTGGTTTGGATTGTATTACACATTGTATATTTCTTCTTGAATTCGACACTAACCTGCTTGTATGATGAAGGAAAAGAAGAAGCAATGAATATTGAAGCCAGCATCATATGAAAGTAAACTTCAACATAATAATAAATGTTTTCCGATTATTATTTTTAAGACCTTTCGCAATAACAATACGGAATGAGAGATATTGAATTAAAACCTTTTTTCTGTTATCATTATTATTATTATTATTATTATTATTATCATAATCATTGTTATTATTATTACTATTAATGTTATTATCATTATCATTATCA
>JBBMOY011157549.1:0-10215 GCA_037951405.1 Platydemus manokwari | reverse complement strand
ATTAATCAATGATTTAAGAATATTCGATTTCTTGTTATCATCTAGTGATTTATTTAAAATCTCGTAAAACGAGATCACCATTTGATTCCTTTTTGCAAATAATTAAATCAGTGGTTTTCAACCACGGTTACTCCAGTACACTACAGGGGTTCTGCAATTTCTAAATTACAACAAAGAAACAAATAAACAATATGTTAAATTCAATTTCGACTATATATTTTATTATTATTTTTATTATTATTTTTATTATTATTTTTATTATTTTATTATTATTTATTGTTTAAATATAGTAAATTTAACATAATTAAACTCGGTCCATTTGAAAGATCACTATGCTCTACCACTATTAGGTTTGTTTTTATATATTTTGATTGCTGGTTTAAAAAGAATATCATGCAATTGCTCACAGAGCACTACGACTTTTTGTGCAATTTTCAACCTCATATTTTTGTGAATTTGGACTTTCAACTCTGACAACCATCAAACACGAGCACAATTGCTGTTTGTGGATGATGAACTTCGTGTGTGTCAGTTAAAAAACACGACCGAATTTTAAAGAGTTGGACAAGAGACACCAGGCTCATATTTCCCACTGAATTTTTGATAAGAAAAAATTTAATCTATTCATATATACCATTTTGTTTTTATTTCATCAACAAACGTGTACAATACTCTGAACATAAAAACTTTTATTTCATTTTAAAAAATTAATGCTGTTTTCTGTATAAAACAATTAAATTATTGCACAGTGGTTCCTTGAGCCAGAGGAATGTTTCCGTGGGGTTCCTTTCCAGCAAAAAAAGTCGAAAACCACTGAATTAAATATCCAATTCTGATTTTTATAATTAATTCATTGATGATTAAATTTTGATTTTAATTCTCTAAGGCAGTCTTGGGTAAAGTTTAATAACTAGTGGACCACAGAGTTTGTTAATTTATACAATGCAGGTCACATAGTTCTACAAAATTATGAAATTAGAGAATAGTAAAATAATAATATTACATTTTATAAATGATTTAGCCACTTCCATAATTACTTTCTTTATGGAATAGATGTGAACAGCCAATTTCACTGTGTACCTTGACTAACTCATCATCAACATTTTGTTACCATTGCTATGTAATCTTAACCATTACTTCAAAATTAGCTTTTATAATGGCTTTTGTTCGGAATGAAACTTTTTCCAAAACATAATGCTTGACAATATCATACATTCTTTTCCGTTATTTTTTTCTTATAGTTGTCCATACGTTTATATGATGAGGAATAATTTTGAATGATTGCATCATTTCCATTACAAATCAAACATTAAGGAACTTAATAATGTCCAATAAAAATAATTTCACATTTTTTTCTGAAAATTTCTACACTCTCTCATTAAATCCAGTTCATTTTTTCATTTAAGATTCTTCTCAAATGTGAAAATATTTTATGATATAAAACTGTAACGCAATATAAAAATAGCAAGCAATAATTTTAATTTTAACACATTAACGGACAGTAGAAACAAATGAAGTTCGAAATTTAACACTATATGTTTTTGTAATTTTTAGAATATTAGAAGTATAGTTTTACTTTTTCTGCCTAAATAAGCTTAATTTTAATCTAACAAAAATAAATAAATGACATAAAAAAATTATTATGATTTAATAATTATTACACATTATTTTCGGTATGCCATTTTACTTTTTCTGCCTAAATAAGCTTAATTTTAATCTAACAAAAATAAATAAATGACAAAAAAATTTATTATGATTTAATAATTATTACACATTATTTTCGGTATGCCATGTTTCAAAACATGGTGCAGGACACAGTGCAGCTTTTGATATGCAATTCTTGCAGCGATATGATGTTTCCTTCCGTATTCCCTGTTTATAAAATTGTTTACAAAGCCGTAAAAATGTTTTTCACTGATAATTTTCAGAACGGGAAATTTTCTCAGGAAAATGCTGTGTTCCTTTATAGTTCATTTTATTTGTTTGGATTCTTGAATCTTTAAATTGAACCAAAGACCTTCCATTCTGTTTATAATTTATACCAGCTAGAGATCGTATGATTGCTTTCCTTCACTACTCTCTTCGCAACCACGTGCGTACTTAAGCTGCAAGTCGTGTAATAGGTGGAAAACAAAAGTCACCCGAAAGAATTGTTTTCAAAACATGACACTAGTCATCGATTTGTACGCCGTCAAATGGATATTTGTGCCGCTATAGCCGCATTGTCCAAAAAAGACCGTTTCGTTTTAGACGGTTATAGACGCAAGTGTCCGTCAACGTGTTAATATAACGATGGTTATTTAAAAATGTCTCGCGAACCTCCAATGAATAGTTAATAATTTGTTTATTGATTATTAATGATGTTTCTATTTCAGAAATGTTTATTTATTTTTATTACAGTTTAAGCATCAGAAATTGCAAAGAGAAATAAAAGATCTGGAGAGCAGTTTAATTAGAATTCAGGAAAATATCTCCCAAATGTCTTCGAAAATTGGTATGATATCTAATGCAGCGGAATATGTTGAAAATAAATCCAAACACGACGAAAACGAATTCTTTAAAATCAAGAACAATTTGCAAAAATATTCCGTCAATGTTAAAGATTTGAAAAGTGATGTGAGAAGTCTCAAGAAATTACTGAATACGCTTCAAAGCATCGAACTATTGAGGATGAGTCCCGAGTATGTGGAAAATATTTTCGACATGCAATCATCGGAATTTGTGCAATTAGCTCCATCACTTGTGAAAAAGATCACCATGAAAAAGCAATTTTTATCGTAGCTTCAAAGATTTTATTTTCCATGATAATTACACATTCACACCAAAAATTCCTTACTGACCAAAATAGATAGACCAAATTTTATTATAAAATGAGAAACAAATCTGTTTTGATATGATTGTTTTATATAATATATTTATTGATGTTCTCAGGTTAGCAATTTATAAGTAGTAATAGTTTCTTAAACTGGCAACAGATATTATTAAACAATAAGACAAAAAGATGTTTATATTCTGAAGCCTCTAGATATAGGAAATGATAGTCAATGTTAGCTGGCTCATACTATTATTTTCAGCGTTGTAATTTTCAAAAAATTCGTTTGTGGTAAAAAAAATGAATCTATCAAACATATGTTGGACATTTAAAATGTTCAAAATGTTTAACATTAATCTTCTTTGATATTTTATAACAGCTGAAAACGAGTTTTTATTTGTAGTCAAAACACCAAACCAATATGATAATTAAAGAATTTCATTTCCATCGATAAAATAACTTGTTTTACTTGTAGAGAATATCAATGCGTGGATTGTTTCAGTTGAATGTTTTCAACAATAGAAAATTCTTATTGTTTATTTATCTGGCATCCAATTGAATTTCTGATTTCATATTTATGCCATAGTTCAATACAATATACATAAACACCAAAGACACTTGATATGAATTGGCGAAACGAGATAATAGAACTCATTTTTATTGAATTCACCTTGACAAATTTATAAACAGTTACAATAACCATTGAGATTATTAGCTTTCAAATGGAAATTGGATTCTATTGTCAACCGCAACGGGTTGACATTCATCCGAATATTGAATATCCATTGAATTTGTTTACTTTGATATTCAAGTCCATATCAGGTTTTCAGAATTATTATCAAATGCTTGTTCAATTGACTTTCACAAAAATCCTGATCATAATGACTGCGAAGATTAATTTCAAAAGCGTTTTGCTCATGAAAGATTGTCAAAAATCTAAGATTACTTAAAAGCAGATTCAGAATTTATATTACTGATTCATTTAAACAACTGATTTATTAATAAATTATCCAAATAGAATTATCTAATATTAATATATTAATTACTGATTATACATTAATTTTTTATCATTAATGATTTGAAAACGAACATTTTTTGCCATTCTAATCTTCTTTAGGCTCATTTTATCAGCAGAGAAGTATTCTGATTGTTTGAAATTTTCATTTGTTTTATTTCCTTTAATAGATATTAGAACTATTATTATATAAGCAATTAAAGTGTTTTTCAACACGAAGAATGGATGGAAAATGTTAGTGTTTCAGATTTAATAATAATGATTAAATTTTATTGTTCATTTTTAAATGAGACGAATTATAATCAATTTGTTATCATGCGGTGAAGTAATAATCAGAAACTATGTGATTATTGATATTAGATTAATAGGGAGAATACGTTCATGAGACTAAAAGGATTCGAAAAGTTTAACTAAAGCAAAAGATTAGAGAACAAGAAATATGTTTGTGAGGATTAATTAAAATAATTAAAAATAATAACTTTCAAAACATTTCAAAACTTTTAAAATTCTTTTGAAACATTTAATATAAAAATATTAAATTTTAAAATGTTTTAAAAGTTATTATTTTTAATTATTTTAATTAATCCTCACAATGTTCATGTTGGCTGCCCTCAAAATATTTTAGAGATTTTATGATAATCTGTAGTTAGAACAAATAAAAGTTTTCGATGGAATCACTTGAAAATATTAACAAAAATAATAAAATACTGAAGTCAAAATACTGGTATTTGATATTAACATTAAAAAATCAATAATATATTATTTAAACATTATAATATTAGATTATTAATCAGGAAAGCTTTAATTAAAGATGTTAGAATACCATGAATGTTAATTGTAGTATTTATAATGAAAAAAATTTTTTTTTAAATTGAAATAAATAAAAATTCGATTATTTTTTATTTTATTGTAATTATTTCACCTAATGGTTTTAACGGACTAAATAGATTCATGATATTGAAGTATTTATTCGAAAAAATGTTAATTGTGTGTATCTATCTATTAGCGTTTTTTATCAGTGATATAACCAGTCAACTTTATAATCAACCAGAACAAATTCATCTCTCAATTGGAAGTTTGTTTGTAAATCTTTTTAAAATATCGATATCAATTGTTATTAACAGATGATGCTAATACATTTGTGGTAACATGGGTGACATTATCATGGGTCAATGAAAGTATTGTCATTTATGGAATCGGATCAGATTTGACTTTGAAGCAAAATGGAACAGTAGACTTGTTCGTTGACGGTGGTTCTGAGAAAAGGCAAATCTACATGCACAGAGTGACATTAACGAATTTGACACCGTCAACCGAATATAGTTGGTTTTATTATTAATGTTTAAAAAATATTCATGTACATGTCTGTTGATGATAATAATTGATTTTGGGATTTGTGAGTGTTGGGTTTGTCGTAAAAATGTTCAGGAAAAACACTTTTTAATTAATGCATCTTGGAAAGAATGTTCTGATAGCATATCAGATTGTTATTACGGCAAATGCCTACTGCCTGAAGTGAATTCATGATCATCAATGATACTTAAGGAATAAAGAACAATCAAATCCGGTCTATTGATAGACTACCTGTTGGAATTATTGTTAGATTCAATCGACAAAATCTTCCATCTATAAATAACTGAAACATTTTTGAATTTTTGTGAAGATTATTCAATCTTTGTAAGGTCGGAATCGAAATTTTATCATTAGAAATATAGTCAAGCCTCCTTAATATCACATCATCAGTACTATGAAAAACGATTATGTTAACCAAGTATGGATACTGACTATGTTTGGTATATAAGCAAAGATGAACAAATCGATAAACATAAATCGATGCTTATGGGGTAAAAACTAAATACAAGTAACGAGGTATCTTAAATTCAATTACAACTAACAGTGAATTTTGCGGCCAGTTACAACTTGTCAAGCACAAACTATAATTCAATGCATTATTTAAAAATAAAGTGGATAAGAATATTCCGTCTTTTTTCATTAGTTAAAGTGACACTAAAAGTCTTAAAAACCAAATTTTAAAATATTTTAGACCTTATGAAAATAATGAAACTAAACTAAAAAAATGAAAATAAATGGGAAACATGTTTTCGATTGGAGTGATAATAAGCTTGTTCAAATTGTGCAAACACGTTGTTTTATTTTCAATAACAATAATTCAGGTTATATCGTTGGTTCAAAGTATGGATGGTCGGAAATTCAATCTTTTCGAACTTATCCATCGGGTTCCGAATATCCAATGAGATTTGTTGTTATTGGAGATATGGGTAATCTTAATGCCAGATCTTTAGCTGCTCTTCAAAGAGAAACGGAATCTGGAAATTATGATATGTTACTACACGTCGGTGATTTTGCTTACGATTTGGATACTGTGAGTCGAATTGATAATTTGTAAACAATAATACCAAATTTAGTATAATGCACGAACTGGAGATCAATATATGCGCCAAATACAACCGATTGCATCGAAAATTCCTTATATGACAGTGCCAGGGAACCATGAACAAGCTTAGTATGTGTTATGCATTGTTGATATTCAGTTTTGTTACACAAAATAAACAATTGTTTATGATATCATGTTTCAAAATTTTCCTTGCTGATTAACGACTAGTGATGTTTAAGTGAAACAATCGTTCATTATTTATTCATAATTATTAAAACAACGACGACAATTTTTTTTCCCCAAACTTAATAAAGCTAACTGTAGAATTCTATTGATGGGTTATTTGAAAGGCCAACTGATATTATTTTCAAAAAAATATCCTAAATACTATTTTAATTTATGCTAAATGTATTTTGAAAATAATAAGTCCATTTTTTAAAAAGATATTTTTTCATAATATCTTATTCAAATACTTATTCAAAATCAAAAATATTTTTATAAAAAGAAAATAAGCTAATTAATAGAAAGATTGAGCATAACATAGAAATGTAAATATTCCAATAACCAGATTGATATTTTAGAAAATTGCATTTAGGTCACTTTCAAAATAATTATGATTCATATATTTCATTAACCAAGTACGCGTGTGCTTATTAGATATTAACGAATATTTTTATGAGATTAATGAATCTTTACAATTGACAGAGAAGTTCAAAATGAAAAACGGGTTAAGTTAAGAAAAAGTGTCCTTTGCCCTACTTTCGTTATAATGAATTTTCGCTCATGAGATATTTTTATAATTTAATTTTATATATAACTGCTATGTGTTATTTATTCGTATAATTCAGTTGATTTCTCATTTTTTAAGATGTCTAATAGTGACAAAACATAGTTTTAAAACCAAGTTCCCATTATAATAACAACACTTCTATATGATTATTTGAGTTTGTAAATTTAAATTTATTTTAATTATAAATCGAGTTAGTTAATTATAGACATGTTTAATAATATCATTGGTTAATTTTATAAAATAATTGTAAAAATTGAGAATATCTCTCAATTTGCTACCTAATGTTAAAAAAGGGTCCTCGCCAATTTTTAATAAATTTTGCAATTCGACCTACTTTTTTCATTTTTTCAATTAATCAAATTTTAGGAGATTCTTAAGCTCGAGTCTATTTAACTTCTGATTTCAAACAACTAAAATTCTTCTTAAGTACTTAAATAAAAAATTCAAAATGTTTTTAAATAATATAGCTAAATAAAATATGCATAGATTTTTGCAATACACTCAACAAATTTAAATTTTCATTTTAAGACCCTTTTCTTAACTTTAGCCCTAATTAACAATTAAATTGTGTTAAAAAATCAATTAAAAATCTTAAACCATTCATTTCCGATACGACTTCAAACCAATAATTGTCGACAAATTATTCAAAGACAAATTTATTTTCAAAAACCATTTGCAAGAAGTTGTCTGAACATTAATGGTAAAGCTTGCAACATTAAATAAACAAATAATTAAGTCAAAAGGAGAAAAAGTTTCTCAATTTAGGATTTCTGTGTTTTTAAATTATTAATTTATATTTTATATTCAATTTTTTTCTATTATTTTAATGTTTATAAATTTATTTTCGTTTTAGTAATTTCAGCAATTACAGGAGAAGATTTACAATGCCCGGTGGTGATGGTGAGGGACAATTCTACAGGTATTATTTCGAGAATTCTTTTCAATGCATGTTTCATTACAAGCAAACAATATTAAAAAACATATATAATATAATACAGTTTAAATGATTTATTTCTGCGATAAATGTAAAGTAGTTGTCATTTATTGTTTCACCAACAATAGATATATGAATATTTGGTAGATTGTTTTGCATTGTTTCAATGAGTTGAATGCGATAAACCAATTTGTAAAACATCTCTCTGTATTTCGTCTACAACAAAGACAAATGTATTCCTGTATTGCAATATTGAATGATATAATCTATCGTTAATATAGAAAGATTAGAACAGTAATTTTTATTAAAATGTATCGAGAAATTTAAATTGATCAGATTCTGTTTTTGTCATTGTTGTCTGTTGCTATCTTATTAAATAAGAATTGAAAACAAATTTAAGAAATTCAATCCAAACAATATATTTTATCAGAATATTTAAACAAATTGTGTAAAGGTATTTTTGATCATTTTAATTTAAATTTATGGTTTAAAAATTATTTATCATAATTTTAAAATCCGCACAATCATTAGATCGCTGTGCAAATGGTTTGAAAAGAATTGCACAAATAATATTAACATAAAATTTATAACAAATTAAATAAATTATATCACGGAACAATAATTGTCGAAATGAATTATAAATTTATTTTAGTTTCTTTTTAATATGCAAATAGAGATCGTAATTTTATTTTAAAACGATTGGAAATATATTTCTTGCAAGGGAAATTTTGAAAAGTAATTTATGGTTACAAATATCAAAATGGAGAACATATAGAAATCGAGAAAAATTTTTCAATAGCTATCTTATTGAATACATAATCAATTTTTATCTGGAAATATAAATGGAATAAATCAAACATTGATTTTTCAATTTAATAAACAAATTTTCCCAATATATTCTTAAAAGTTTTTCAGTAAAAATTTGATTTATGTTAATCCGATTTTGAGTTTTATTAGAAATATTTTATAAATTGTATTATAAAATTTTTGATTCGGCTCATATGGATAATACCATTTTGCGAATTTTTTTAAAGATAATATTTTCTATAATGTTCATATATAAATATATACAATGGCTGATCTGATAGAGTTGATTAATATTACAGTTTCAATGTTGGCCTGGCTCACATAATTGGTTTCTCATCGGAATTTTATTATTACACTAATTATGGATTAAAACAAATTGAAAATCAATATAACTGGTTGTTAAACGATTTAAAGGTATTTTTCAAATTTATTAAATCATATTTTTCAATAAATTTTACTTATTTTATACATTTAAATTTAAAAAGGCTCCAGAATACTACCTAAAAAATTACTGCCAACAACTGATCACATTGAAATGATAACATTAAAACAAAAAATAACATTTATAATAATAATATTAATAATGTTGTGATGAAGTAAAAAAAGATTAAAAGGTTAATTAAAAGGTTTTTAAACATATATCGCATACAATCTCTTGAAATCAATGAAAATGGATGTTTTCACTAAGTTCCCATACGAGTATCACGAGTAAGGATATCCCTTCAATTCTGCTTACTGTCGATTTGCAACTCTGTCTGTATTTCTCAAAAAAATATCAATGATTTGTTTTTGTGCTTGTCAGTAAATTTTGGTTAATTACATTTTTGGAGTCAGAACGCACTTTATTTTCTTGGAAACTCCAACAATAAAGGTGATTTGAACGGAAATCGCATTGGGTCTTGCTTTTATTTACTACCAAACGAACAATAATAATTAAATTTCAACAATGATAACTGTAAATCGCCACTGTTTTATAAAACACGTATTGAAAACAAACTAGAAAGTTACAACTCCACATTATCTATTTCAACACAATTATATAAACAAATTAATATAATTGTATATAATATTATATATAATATAATCTACATAATTCTTCTATCTTCTTTATATCCTTTTTTGTATCTACTTTGTATATCTGCAGCTTTTTATATCTTCTTCAAATATTCTTTATAAATTCTCAATATATTCTCTTCTATAATTTTCAGTTATTGATCTTCTCAGAATCGAACCCAGATGCGTAATCGAAATGTAAGCCTCTACTATGTTATAAAACAGGCTTTGGAAATGAACTTTAAAGTCCCGACACCAAATTATATTTTTAAATAAAATTATTTAAACAAATTAATGTAATTTTATAAACAATTTGAATTAAATCTTTAAAAATTTGGCTTAAGTTAAGAAAAAGGGTCCTTTGACCTACTTTCGTTATGATGAATTTT
Source organism: Platydemus manokwari (assembly GCA_037951405.1). Classification (NCBI taxonomy): domain Eukaryota; kingdom Metazoa; phylum Platyhelminthes; order Tricladida; family Geoplanidae; genus Platydemus; species Platydemus manokwari. The sequence goes on along the minus strand of JBBMOY011157549.1, from coordinate 20 downwards.
CGCGCATGAGATAATTTTAT
>JBBMOY011157438.1:0-10216 GCA_037951405.1 Platydemus manokwari | reverse complement strand
ATATTCACTGGCATTAAATTTAATCGCAGACAATATCTGCAAGTAATTCGCTGCCTATATAAGGCAGTGATTTCAATGAAAACTGCCATTATTTTCGCTGACACAAAACCATAGACGAATTCTGTCACTGCCGTTATTATCGTTACATCAATTGGAGTAGACCCATCGTTCAATTTCAACGCACTTAAGGAGATCGTCTCATCAACCGCAGAGCTTTTCCAGAATTATAATCCAAAAAAATTTAAATATTATTTTCATGCAATATACTTTTATACATTGATATAGGGGTGGTTTTTAAAAGATTAATTCATGCAGATAACGGAGTCAGTTTTTCCAAAAGCCCAACACTTGTAACAATTCAAAGCATATAATGTGTCAATATTATTTATTATGTTTATTACTTACTGCGTGACATCAAATAGTATTTGCCTCTATTAATTCGTCACGTTGGTTGAACAGATAACAGGATAATAAAGTTAAAACCATATCACAATAATCACACATGAAATCAAAATAAAATAATATACCGAATAAAATAAGAAACTATAGCATATGAAATCAAATATCATGTCACAAAAAATATTATATTTACTGGAAGTTACTCAATCTTACTTATGTTGGTGCGTCGACAAATCCAACTTAAAATTCAAATGCTGAACTAACTCTGACAATTATTGATGATGACAATTTTTTATGTGTATCGTAGTAATTTATAAACTTTCAAAGTTTATTGAAATGTATTAATTAGCTGGTTTTAATTTTTATTTGAAATTTGTAAAAATTTGTAACCATGTCCATTTTTATCCACTGTAGAGATGAACTGGAATCTTTTCATTCTCTCTCTCAATACTAATTTATAACAAACTGGTATTTCATATTTTTTGCACGAACCACTTCTTTGGATCAAATAATATTCATCCTTTTTCATTTTCTGATGTGCTAACATCGTATACAACCTCTGAACTGCATACACGCTAAATGCAGTTCATTTGAATTATGAATTAATTTGATAGAAGAGGATTGGAAAAGATTTCCTATTTGCAAATCCATTGGTATGTTTCCTTATCGTTCTAGTATATCCATTCCTAACAAACATTCAAACTAAGCATTACAACTACAATGTGTTGTATTATCTCACTTGTCATTTAAATATTTACCACAGGACTCCCGACCATTTGTTGTATCAACGCTACATATGTTTTTATACTTCCTAATGCCCAAACTACATTTTCTTCCTTTGTGTTAGAAAGTCTCTTGATATTATAGCATATTTTATCTTGAGTCAATAATAGCACCAGCTGGTCTGTTATTTAGCTTAATGCGTTTGGAAGGTGTTGGACCCTTGTGTCCAAGTGTTTTATATATATATGAGTTATGTATCGCTAGATTATTTCTTCTGTTACACCCCAAGGCACTCTTTTTATTTTTAGTATTTCTCTTAAATTTTTCTACATTTCTACGAACTCACTCAAAAGATAAAAACGTGGTGGTTTAAATATTGAGGATATTAATAAATTATTCAAACGCGGTTCATTTTTTTCGAAACATTTCTAATCTTAATATGGTTCATGAGTCTCCAAAATTTGATACTAATATATCTGAACTCGATATTATATTTTTATCATCTCCTGATTTAAAGTCATTGTTTTGGTCATTCGGTGAGTTATCGTAAGTAATCGAATATGTACGGAATTCACTTTCATTTTATTTCTCATTTCAGATTTAATATTATTCATATCTTCATACTGATTGTTAATGATTAAGATTAAGTTACAAAAGGAACACATCCTAAAATAACGTCTAGCATCCTCCAAGTCTTCTGGTGAATACATTCAAGTAACTGCCAAATTATTTAAAGATGTAGAATATATTAAGTATTGGGTTACTCTCCAATATTTTCCTTCATCTAAAATGAGTTATCGGTTCCATTAAATATAGTTTCTCTTCGAAATTGGTTTGAAGCTCGTTTGCACATGTATTATGTTTCATTATTTGTGCTGGGAGTTTATTTTACATGTAACTATGTGGTTCTTTACATAGAACGTGACCAAATATCCCATTTTCGATGACCAGCATAGGTGCTACTGCGTTTAAATTTTATCCTACGGTAATTTAATATAAGTTCTGAAAGAAATATACATTAGTTCCTGTTTTTCGACCAAAATCAAAAGTATATATTACTGAAATAATATGTCAGTTTTAGGTCATCGCTGTGGATGTTTTTTGGCACTTTATAGTTTTATTTTTTTATACACGTAGTCCTTTATAATTGGTCTTATACACTAATTTACCATATTTTGCTACTGTGTCTTTTCTAATAAAGCGCATTACATCTTCGGTCAGAGTTGACATTAAATCAGTTGGAGTTGGCTTTGTTCTTACTGGAATGATATTTATCTTGCCGTTAGGTGTTCCTTTGAAAGGTAAACTATTGATGGCTTTATTTACACGTTCACCTTTAACTTCATTCAAATTACAATCCTGTGATTTTACATAGTAAACTAATACTGACTCACCGGTTTGGCAACATTTGTGTTTTTAGTTGCAAAATGGATGAGTTTGAATTTGTCCAGTCCATTCATCAGATTCACCTTCCCATTGTCGTATTTCGACGGAATAATCTTCCATTACTACAACTTTATCAAAAATTTGTCCAGAACATTTATATGGTTCTCCTCTACACCCTCCATTGGCCTCGACATGTCGTATAATAACAAAAAATTCTCTTATAATATAACCTCTTTTCGCAAACGGTCTAATTTCGTTGTCTATTTTTAATTTTCCAGTTTGAAAGGCTGCTTCACAATTTCAGGCATCTTTCGCTAACGATCTAGGAATTGCCTATATCATAAACAGTGATGTGTAACACCACTTACTAAAGCAACAGTATTCTTTTAACTGATCTCGAATAAAATTCGAGTCTTGATATATAAAACTATGGTTGTCATCGCTACCAGAAATTTTCATCGGATACGATTTTGTCCATTCCATTATATCCATTAATGAACAAATTTTTCCTCATCCTGTTTTAGAGCAAAATTGTGCAATGAAAGTTCTAACTTTATTTTGGCGAAATATAACATCATAATCTCAGTAAAAAGTTTTACTTTACTCCAAAAGGAAAAGGATAACATTCCAACTTTTAATTTTCTTTATCTTGTTCTATAATTTCGTTAAATATATTCGATATTTATTATTAATTTATTCAATTTCATTAGATTTTTTGTTCTATTCTTTAATAACATAATCTTTCAAAATTTCATTATTATTGAAAGTATCATTACTTTAACGGGCTGGCAAATTAAATACTGCTTTTTGAATTTCATACATTGCGCCACTTTTTTTGTAAATTGACTCGGTTATGTTTCACATTTTCATTGACAATTCTTTGCTCAGTATAAACCTTAACATTAATTTAATTAGTTTTTCCAGTAATACATCCGTAATTTAACAGATGTTCACTATCATCTAAATTTTGATCACAATATGATAAAATAAGAACTGCTTCGATTCACAATTTTTCTGAAATCTTTCTACTAATTCTCTTTATCTTTGTAGATCATTGCTGTTTAAAGTTCTCCATTTCAACCCCTGATTTCATCAAACTGATCTCTAATGGAGGAAGATTTAAGTTATCCTTTTACCACACAACGTAAAAAGCCCTTCCTTTAATAATGTACTCACTTGTGCTATCATTTCGGGGGAATTTTTCCATTCTCCCATAAATTGTTTTTCTATTTTCACCACAACACCGTTTTCATCATTACGCAAAATTAATTCAAAAAGGAAAGCAGAGCAACTCCCCTTGCAGTCTGGCTTCTAATATCTCGAACTCTCAAAAAATAATTTAACTCTACTTTAATTAAATATCCTACCAAATTTTCAACTAAATTTCGAAATCTCTCACTTTATAAGTAACTTCTATAAAATCCAACATTTCTGTAATTATTTTTACAAATCCTGGATTAATTACCTACTCCTCAAAAGCTGCCACGACATAACTGAACATAATTTATTTTAATTTTCTCCTAAATTAAAAGGTATTCTGCAAAGTCACCGCGTTCCAAATTTTTGTCGGAATTTTCTCAAAACGCGTCATACAAATCTCCAATTTCGTTCTCCAATGTGTCAATTATTTATTACTCTCGTCATCATCAATATTCATTTTTGCATCTCAATCGTTAGATTATGCCCTTCTTTACCCTATATTTCTTCGATCTAACTTTCTAGCTTGTCTCTCATCACCGATTTTGATTCCTATTAAGCTTGATATTCAAACTGTGCCAAATTGACTCTGGGTAGATGGTCTTAAGAACTTACTTTCTTATTCGGAGACGATTGCTGAAATTTACTCATGTTTTATGAACATGACCTTGCGAGATTACTAAAGGAGAAGCATTTAATGTGGCTTTGACTGTTAAAAATGTGTCGTTGGGATGATTTCGTGAAGATTTCTGTTTTGTAGACTCTCGGAAGGTAGTCAATTTCACCGCATGTTAAGCACACTCTGATATCCCGAACTGGTGAATCTTTTTGTTTGAGAATTGGGAAAGTGGAGCTACTTCGAGATTTAAATGATTCTCGCTAGTTTTCGTTTCGAATGCCTTTTCTGCTGGAGTTTACAAGTGGTACGCAATATACCCGTGTGTTTTATAAGCTTTCTGAGATCTGAAGAACAAATTGTGACGAGTATGAAAACACATCTCTCATGACTGTAAACTTAATGATATTTCTTCGTTCAATTGTATTCTAGGCCTCTCTTGGTGCACCTTTTATGTGGAGAAGCAGTCTTTAAATCATTGTTCTTTCAGTCCATTCGTATGTAGAGATATACATGAAATAGTCTATCATGAAGTTCCCAGAATCTACTGGATTCGCTTCGTACTTGTCGACTGAGAGCTTCTGAGAGCTAACAATGTCTGCTTGAGGATTCTTTCTAATTTGAGTTTGGACTTGCTGTTGACTTTGGAGAATTTGATTGTCTGAATTTTTATTGTCTGCCTCTAAATTAATTTTTGTGTTATGTCGGAGTTATCAAACAATTGTTGACGACTGAATAATCGAAAGTTGCAAACTGTATTTTTGTAAACGTGTACTAATCATCACGATTTAAAGTTTCTACAAATATCTCAAAAATTACAAACAAAAACTTGGCTTCCACCTGGCTATCTTTATCTTAATATTTATACTTGAGATTTATGGCAATTTTTGTATCACGCTAATATCATATTTTAATTTGATCTTTAATTTCTCAAGTTTCTTGAGTTTCTATTGGACTTGTTGATTTTTTTATATGTATGTGTGTTGTGTGGCTATGTTTCTTTTCCAATTATCATTTTCGTTTAAGTCAGATGTGATTGGTCAATTGTTATGCCTGTGTGGTTGTGTAGATGTGCAAATGCTAAAATTGTTAAAACAAGGGTTCCAAGGTGCAAAATCGTTTTTCTTTTTGGGACATCATATCTTTATTCAACAAGTAGTTTATACAACTAGTTAAACAAATAAAAAATTATTTGTGAGTATTGAAACTCTATAAATAATAATAATTGTATTAATGAAATTTTATTAATAGTAGTTATTAGTACATCTGAATTCAAAAGGTATGTGTCATTATGATCATCGGCAATTTTTGTATCAAGCTTATACTTCATTTTGATTTTATCTTTAATTTGTTAAGTTCCTATTGGACTTGTTGATTTTTGTATATGCGGAATTGGTCCATTCCTATATGGGTGTTGTGTGGCTATGTTTCTTTTTACAATTATCATTTTCCATCTAAGTCAGCTGTGATTGGTTGATTGTTATACCTGTATTGTTGTGTAGGCATGGAAATTCTAAAAAAGCTAAAAAAAATGGGTTTCAAGGTGCAAAATCGTTTTTCCTTTTAGGACATCTCATCTTTATTCAGCAACCAGTTTATACAACTAGTTAAACAAATTTAAAATTATGTGTGAGTATTGAATACACATAAATAATAATAATTGTATTAATGATATTTTATTAATAGTAGTTATTAGTACACCTGAATTCAAAAGATGTATCCTATTATGAACAGATATGGGATTGAATTAGAAAATAACATAAAAATCAATATGATGACATATTTGTTTGTAATATATTTTGTAATTTAAATCATTTTGGTGAGAAAATGCTTGTGAATTTTTATATTTTCTCTCTATTTATATTACTTTATGATTATGATATATTAAAAGAAATTCTGACAAACCTCTTCAATTTATGTTTATTGTACGAAAATATCTGAGTGGCCCACTTAAACAACTATAACATAGGTATTTAATAAATATTATCAACATTTTCAATAAATAACTTTTATTGGTTAACAGACATTATTCGTCAGTATAATTTACAATTTCATCTCATAACCAATAACAAATAGAATTGTTTTCATAACTATATTCGAATTGTTTTATTCACATTGATGGATAGCAACGAATTTGTTATTCATTGATTAACATAGCAGATATAAGACATGTTTTTCTGCCTTTATTATCGAGTGCTCAAAATGTGTTTTATTATTGATAATGTTGGAATAAACTAAATATTTTATCCAAATTTTATTCATATATTTGTTTTACAATATTTAAAACGACCTGAGCTGAAACATACTGAATTATCAAGCTATTTAATTATACATTTTATTTATTACATTTTCTATAAAACTAAGTGTGTTTAAACTATTGTTTAAATGAATCAATGTTATTAATATTACCGATGACTTCATTATTTAGTGAGGAACATATAACAATATAAATCATTTTTATAATTAGTATTTGTTAATTCCATTTAAGTAGAAAGATTTTTGTAATAATTTTTATGGATCATTAGCGTGTTAGTTAATTTTAGCAGGAAATTGACAACATTTAATCGTGCTAAATTTAATATTTTAATGAATTTTAAAATTGTAAACAATTGTTAAAAATATTTATTTCAATTCGATAATTATAAATTAAAGAAATTAAATAATTAATTTTTCTATTATTAACATTGTAATCTTTATTTGATATAAGTCGATTTTATTCAACATATTTTGAAGTAATTACATGATTTTGTATCATTGGCGGAGTTATTGAAGGTACTGGAATACTTCAAGCCATACCAGTTATCATTTTAAGTAGTAAACTTATTAAGAATTATTAAAACATAAAAAGAAATTTTCTTGTGTATAAATTTTACTTTTTATAGAATTAGTTTTTATAGTTTAATAAATTCGGAGATAATTTTGATAACAATTTCACTGTGTAATAAATATTATGTTCAATTTTCGTCTAGAAATAAATTACGATGGACAAATCACTAAAATAATAAAATTGAAGTCCACAAAGATGACTTAAAATGACACAGTATTTCAGTAATAAATTAGACTTTATTTGGCTCAAAATACAATAGGTAAACTGAATGGCAATGGTTTTGATAAACTCAAACATAGTAGCATGAAATTTGGATATTCGGTCCTATTTTGGTGAGGCTCTTTATAATTACAGATGTAAAGAAATCTAAGTGCAAATAATGAAACACTCAATCAATGCAGAAGGAAAAACCACGGTTTATGGAACCGATAACTAGAATAATTTTAAAAGAAGGAAAGATATCCAAAATATTAGGGTGCAACCATATCTTAGCCACCTTATTCAGGATAAAAAATGATTAAATGTGTGCACTTTATGCAATAGGGTTTTATTACTTCTTTAATTTTCCTCACCTTGTCGTTATTAGTTTCTATATCTTCTTCACTAACCGTATGATCCAAGAAATTCAATTTTTTGTTTCAAAATACACATTTTTCGGGATTGATTTTCAAACCTGATGATTTGATCAACCTAAATACCCGGTCCAGTTTCACATTGTGTTACTCTACTGTTCTTCCATACACTAAAATGTCATCCAGATAAACAAGAACACTTTTGTAAACCCTTGAATATTACATTGTTTAGGCTCTGAAACATTGTTGGTGCAGAGCATAGTCCGAATGATAATCTGTTAAAACGCCCTTTTACAATTTAGAAATTTCTTAAAGTTCGACCGGATAATATGTTTGGCCTAAAAATATCGTGGAAAAGACTGTCATTCAATACAAAGAATTCAAAATCGTTTGGATATAAAGTACCAGAAAAGAAATCTTTTCGGTCTGTTCGTTCGATTATTTTAAGTCTAAACCAATACTAATCTATCCATCTTTATTTGAAAGCACGACCAAAGGCAAATTCCAAATGCTTTTGCACTGGCTTATGACATTAACTTTTATCAATTTATATCAATTCTTGAAATTTGGTTTCTAAATTTATTGGTTACCTCCGGGGTTTTGTGTAATAGATTCCCCTTTTGTTAGGATCCCCTTTTGATCAAACCTGTTAGTCCCAAAACGAACCGAAACACCATAAAAATTGAGCCATTTTCTTATCAGCAATATATTCAATTGCGGTTCTCCAATGCGCTTCCAATTGCTCTCATTCATCATTGTTATCGATCCACTAGAACCCCATAACATTTCAATAAGTGTCCGATTACAATCAATTGTACTCCACTGTCTACCATCTGCTTTTTGTCACATCTGTGACTTCTTCCACTTCATTTTGCTATCTTCATTCTTTACTTATATTCTATTTCTAGTTGATATTTGTCATATTGAGTCAAACCTACTTAGGAGATAGGCATAGGAGGTTGATTCCAGTTTTTGTATTCCATGGAGAATAAGTTAACAAAATCGTCTGCTTCACTCTAGGCTTGAATATCGGCTTTATCTTCTTTGTCATGGATGTACAGTATTTTCCTCGAATTAGACTTTCGGGCTAAATGACATTTTCTGAACGGATGTCCTTCTTTTCCACATACTAAACATTAATTCCGCAGTGGACTTTCAAACCTCCGGTGTCCACAGCAAAAACCAGTTCCTGATTTTAAATAATCACCACGTGAGTTTTTTTCTACAATCGTGTTAGAATTTAGAAGCAACAGGTTTAATTGATCCTGTTGGTCTCGTTATTGTTTGGAGATTCAATGTGATTAACTGGTGTCCGATGATATTCCTTTACATTAAAATATTTTTCCTGCGCAAGTTAATTCGTCTCTTGTAAGAAGTCTCCCTCTGCAAGGATTTTCTTGGATTACTTTCATATGCCGACTGGCCATATGTCTTCTTGATGTTGTTTATAGACATTTACGGACTTAGCTTCTCTAAATTGACAGCTAACTCTCTTCTCCTATCGTCGGCTATTGATAAGTCGAGAGTAAAAGACTTTTTCAATTTCTTGCTATTTAGAACTTACAGAATAAATAGTCTTAAAATTTCTTCAAGAGTGTTTTTCTTGTCCAATACCTCCTTCACAAGTTTCGTTACTCAAAGTTCATAACTTCCGTACTTCTCATATGGTCTTTGCGGCATTGCTGCTAAATCCTGAATGTTATCATACACTGTCTTGGCATGTGAGAAAGTTTCCAAAAACTTTTTCTCAATTACTTCATTTGAAATAATTTCTTTGATACTGCTGTATTCTTGCCACAGTGGTTTGACGTCGTCTCTCAACAGCAGTAGTCTCTCTCTCTCGAATGCAAATGATAATTCCATTTGGTTAAATGCTCAGAAATCTTTGGTTGTCTGGAAACATATTTCAGCTTCTTGTACTCATGCATCGAAGAACGACGGTTTTGGAATCAAGATCTCTTGAGTTTTTTACGGTAGATTAGCAAAGATATTCTGTCTTTCTTCTCCTGTGGCTCACATCATAGCATTTATCTCGGCGTGGTCGCAAGTAAAAACGTCCTGTAATTCCATTACAAAAATTGACTAAAGTTAAAAAATAGGGTCCTAAAATAAAATTTTGGAGTGTATTGCTAAAATCTATATAGATTATTTATTTAAACTAATTAATATGAATTTGAATTTTTTATTTAAGCACTTGAGTAAAATTTTAGTTATTTAGAATCAAATAATAATGCACAAGATTTTAAAAATCTATTAAAAATTAATTATTTGAAAAACGGGTCAAAGTAGGTCAAAATGGAATTAATTGAAAATTAACGAGGACCCTTTTAACATTAGAAGCAATTGGAATGATATCTAAGATTTTTAGAGTTATTTCATAAAAAAAGTGACTTCGAAATTATTGAGAAGCGCTAGAATCAGGTACTTGTGTTTTCTCTCAAAATAAGTATATTAATATCTATTTAATAGATTGGATACATAGATCCCAAACCTGTC
>JBBMOY011157327.1:0-10218 GCA_037951405.1 Platydemus manokwari | reverse complement strand
GTGATACACACACACACACACACACATATATATATATATATATATATATATATATATATATATAGAAATGTGTATGCACGGATTATTATTAATTATTTTACTCTGAATGACAAACTATTAGAGCGATGCAATTACAATTAAAAATTTTTGAATTATGCAATATTAATAATTATTTTAGAATTAAACATTATTTTAATTAGGGATATTTTATTGTTTTGTTCGACTATTGTTTCGACACCTCTCACTTATTTTTATTACGCAAGTAGATATGGTACAAGATTTTTGAGTGATATTATAATGGAATTTTATGCGATTTTCCTTCTTATTTTTTTCTTTTTAATATTTGCATTTTTTAATATTTATTTTTTAATACGGATACCTGCATGAATTATTTATTTATACTTAAAATATTGTCTTTGAAATCGATAATCATGCAAGAAATAACTTTTGAAACAAATTACATCAATGAAATATTTTTAATTTAATAAACAGATTTCAACTTTCCATAACGATCCCAATATGTTCATATCTGTTAGTAATGATAAATCAATGTGCATATTTGATATTCGCGAGTCATCTTGTCTACCAGTAATCAAGATGCAATTTCCATGTGCATTATCTGCTGTAGCAATACATCCTGTTAATTCTTATAAAATTGCCACTGGAGGTGGTGATAGTTTTGTAAGAATATTAGATAAAAGATATCTAACTCAAAATAATAATAATACAGGTACTGATAAATTCATATATTAGATATTATGATTATGATTATGATTATGATTATTTTTATTATTATTCAATATATTAGACATTGGTTCTACGTTAAAAATGGTGGTAGAAATTTGCAGACCACTTGAATTTCCATTAGATACAAAAAATTCTAATTCCGGACCATTAAATGGGTATGGGAGACGTCATATTAATAGCATTAGCTTCGAACCTAAATATGGACACCAATTGCTTGTTAATTATATGTATGATTCGATTTATTTGTTTGATACCAGACAACAGGAAAACGAAATACCAGGCAAAGTAATATTTAATAAATAATTATTTGTCTACTTACATAATTCATATATTTTATTTAATTTATTCAATATTTTTGTCCTTTATATTTTCTTTTAATATGTGATAGATGATAAGAATTTCCATATTTAAAAATTTGTATTCAATTCGTAATTTAAATTTATATATTATGTTAAATTATTACTAATTAATTTATTTTTCTTGTTATTCATATAAAAATAATTCTTTCTACCCTTTTACTTAATCTTTGAAATTTATCATCAATATTTTTAATAATTTTTAAAAATTTTGTCTAAATTGTTGTTAACTCCATCCTCAAATTTTTTTAAATATTTTCAAACAAAATCTTGTTAAAAAATCTCTTTAAACTAAATCACGAAATTATATTTCAAGATCCAAAATTAATAAAAATCTTTAGTAATGAAGCTTTTGATGTAAAAATATTTGATTCGAATAATAATGACGATATATCTTCTGTTAAATATTTGCTGTAATCCATTTTATCTTAAGATATGCAATTTCTCACTTCATATTTCCTTTAATTGATGTAAATTAATATCATATGGGTTTCTTATTTGATTTTTCAGTAATTTATCATATTTAATGTAAATTTATTATTATTTTAAAATATTAGATTTATGTTAAAGGTGCTAATTTAATAATGGTTGATAGATTGAGGAAACCTCTTCATCTACCACAAATATATTCCGAATTCATTGTAACTGGGAAGATACTGGTCCACCTAGAGATGGAGGTTGTAAATTTTTAAATATTTATTAAATATTTTTAAAAAATGAAAGAAATAATAAATAATTCAAAGATTCATTAACATGTTTTTCATTTCACAACGCCTTTAAAAGACAATGTGTATTTGATCAAATTGATTTATTCAAAATTCAAAGAACAAAAGACAATTTTTATAAAAAATAAAAATTTCGAATATTTCATTTATGAAGTTCTCTTGTTTATATGAAGGAATGATGAAGAAATATACTAATTTTGATCTTGATTTTTAAATGTAACTTTCAATAATAATATAATACATGGTTTCTGTAATTCTGTAATAAATTTATTTATGATTCATTTGTGACTTCTGTACCTTTTCACTGAAGTAAAAATATAAAATTCTCCGTAAACGAACTGTACATGTTCAAGAGTGTTTTCAAAATGAAACATGAAAAATATCAAGTAGATTAAAACAAAGAAATTTCAAAATGAAAGACAATTGTATGAAAATATTGTAAAAATTGTCACGAATTTTGAATCATAATTATCCGATATTTTATTCTAAGTTTTCCAAAAATATTTATTTTACAATTGGTCTTTTTAATTATTTGTATGATTCATTTAGCTGAACATGAAAATAGCGAAATTCTTTGTCCACCATCTATTCAATCATTTCTTAATGAGCTGCAGCAGTAATTCTTGACAATTAAAATTTTTTTTCAAATAATATATCTAGGAAAGAGTTAGTTTCCAGTAAAGAATCAAAGTCTCTTGATTATGATATGGAATCAGAGTTAAATTCGATCATGAGATACAAACAATTAAAGAGCTATGATGGTCATCAAAATTGTAGAACTATGGTAATTTTTTCAGTGTTTTCTAAATTTAATGTTTATTTTGGTCTAAATATAATTCATACCGAATTCAATGGATTTTCTTAGTTTTGTTTAATATTCATTAAGTTAGTTTCAAAATAAAATCATGAGATATTTCCGAGCTCGACAAAAAAAATTACGATTTTAGCCTTTAATTCTTTTTACTTGTTGAAAAATGTTTTGAACTTAAAGAAGATTATAATTATAATAGTAAATCAATTCTATATTATTCACCGACATTTCGATATTTAATTAATTGTTGTGGTAGTGTTTCCCGCCTTTTTATATATTTATGCGCTTAATATGTTCTGGTATTCAAAATATCAGTACACTGACTGCTGATTCGCTATTTGGTGAACAATAAACTTTATCATGGTAGACTTGTATGCTTTTACTGTATTCTTCTGTTCACTGATTCACTTAATGTTCTGTTCTGGTATTTCTTAAAGCTTTATTAAAGGGGGTTTTCAATCAAATTGTGGCGGTTTATATTATTTCTTTCTGAGTCACTTCTTTTTTCGTGTTTAATATTTTATTTAATTTATTTTCTTATTTCTATTTATTACTTATTATTTCCATTATTTAATTAATGTTTCATATTTATTTAATCAGTTGATTCGCTATCAAATTTGTTCTGATAAATTTTATATCAAAATCAGAAATAATTTTTGCCATTCATTGATTATTTTGTTTATTGTATTTACATTTTTTCAATAAAATAAGTAATTCGATTTTATAAATATTTATAGATAAAAGATACGCGTTTTTGGGGCAATAATTACATACTGAGCGGTTCCGAATGTGGACATATACTGGTGTGGGAAAGAAATGAAAAATATCCTATTGCCGCAATACCTACTGACCAAAGAGTAACAAATCGCATTGAACCTCATCCATTTTTACCAAGTAAAATATTGAAGTCGTCATTATCATCCATTGTATTACTTTTAATTAGCTAACTAACCATATCAAACTAAATAAAATTTTCGTTTAAAATTTAGTTAAAAGCTACATAGTGAAAGATTGAAATTAATTTTTAAGTTTGAATTATATGTAATGAAATTTTAGTGCACTCAAGCGAAGTTCAGATTACACATCTAGTGTATTATTAAATATTTCATTCTGGGTTATTTCCCATGATTATTTTATTGAATCATGTAATATTAGATAAAGATTATGAATGTAGCGTGGCCTTATTTGCGAACGCGTTATGGTAAATGCCGCGTTAAGAACGAAGAAAGAGAAGTGGTGGAAGATTTTTGCCCATTACCACATAAGACCAAAATATACTTATATTGAAAAAGAAAAGTTTTCTTTCATGAATTCAAAAGATTTTTGCGACATTTAAACAATTGGAATAATGATTTACTTTCCACATGCTTCTGAAGGAAGATATCTTATGATTCTTGAAGAAATTTGGCTAAGACTGAAATTCAATTTCCATTGAAGTTTTCATAGATAATTTCAATTCTTAAGACTATATAAAGATAAAATTCATAACTTATAATTCACGAAACAAAGCATGAGAAAAAATAAGGAAACTTTGAATTATGAGTTCGAATATTTGTAGTTGATATTTTCGATCAAACGAAGAATCCATTAAACCATAATTTCAAGTGTTGTTTAATCATGATTTGATTTCAATGCGAAATATTATAAGGAAACATTAATGTCAACAACCAATTTTTTTATCAAGACGATTTATCCTCACATTGATTGACATATTATCAATAAGTATAAAAATGTCAATAAAAACTCGTTTTGTGAACGCTGTGGAAGTTGCAGTCTACCAAAATGATTTTGGAAAATGTTCAACACAGACATATAATCAATACGATCGACAAAGATAAACTCTTCACCTTCGTGAAGGATTGTACTAGTTTATATTCGTTATATTATTCACCTACCGAATTCTATAAGAGAATAGTGTGCAAAATTGCATTATTTGTGTGAAACGGAAAATTGACACAGAAACAAATTAAAGGACTTTATTGTATATAAATTTCAAATCATTTGACGAAGTTGCTTTTGACTATCTTGTTTCATCAAGCCTAAGTAAAAATTCAAGTATTTACTAGTTATAATTGAATAATTGATGTTGATTCCATTATTAAGACAAATTAAGTCAACACACAATAGGATAAATCAAATTATTTGATATTAAGTCCCAAATCATACCGAAGATTATTGAGATATTTTGTTATGTCAGTAAGATATGAATCAAATAGAATTTGAATCACTAAATATCACGAATCCCGCCAAATATCACTTGATACTGGAAGTGATTGTAAAACAATTAAATTTATGTATTGTTCCTTGTTAAAAAATAATTTCTTACTTGTTACAAAAAATATGTTCTTGCAGTGTGTTAATTATGAGTGATTTTATTTTTGCATATTTGGAGCTTATCAAGTTTATTTCACCAATAATGTCTACTTTTTAAGAAGTGACTTATTATCGAATTTGACACTTAAACATGCCTCGGAATCTAATAATTTTTGTTACCTTCATTAATTTTTATGCATAGAATTTCTATATTTTATCGACAATTTCCACAAGAAAATATTTCGTGTATTGAGTTTTTCAACGTTTTCGATTCCATTAAGTTACAAGATTTCGATATAAATTTATTTTTAACTTTCAATTTATATTATTTATTATTTTAATAATTCTGTATTTCTTGAAATATACACAATTTGTTTATGATTGTAGTTATAGCGACTTGTGGAATCGATTACAATGTGAAAATAATAGGATCAACTCTTCAGCCTGTAAATACTCGAGAAGAAAGAATGGAGACACTCAAAAAAGTAAATTTCTAGTATTTATGATTATTATTATTAAAATTAATTAAGTTAATACTTAAAATTTTGTGGTCGGTTTTATAATTTGAGATTATATTATTTTTGAATTATTAAAATAAATTAAAATCTTTCGAATAAAGTCTAAGTTTGGTGATGACAATTTTTAATATCATCATTGAGAATTCAATTAGGTTTTATTTTTGACATTATATCTATGGAAAGTTAAGAATATTAATTACGAAGTACTCAAACAGTAAATGCTGACTATTTATTAAACGAAGTTTGTACTTGTTTTCTTAAGAAAATGCAATTATGAAGAGTTTAAATGATTATCAAAGTTTTAATAATTATGCCAGTTTCGAATGTCTACTGAGGTTTTGTCACAACTATATGCTGTCGTTACTGATTATTCGCAGTTATTTTCGATTTTGAAAATGTTTAGTAAAAATATGTTTTAGTGTAGACTCTTGACAGGCTTTCAAATGTGTGATTAAGCAAGGAAATAACTTCACAGAGCAATTTTACAAAAAAGTCAATTGATTGACATATTATATTTAATGCCGTAATTTTCAGATGACAATTTGGTCAATTGCCTGCAATGAAACATAATTGAGGATAATAAAAAAGAAATTAAAATTCAAGTGGTGATCAAGAGTGAGAAAAACCAATAGATCTTAAATAAAATGGAAAGCATTTGATAAATAATTACACTAATGTTCAATGAAAAATGTTCAAATGGTAATCGTAAAGACTTCGGAAATATTTTTTATATGAAATATCATTATAAAACACTGTAGATTGTAGCAGAGCCACCATTTTTAACTATGTGATAGCGTTATCAATTAGCTGCAAAGGCCCTAGCTACATATACTTATGTAACTTGTAAGTCTCGTGGCATTCTGTTTTATTAGAAAAACGTTTATTATTATTGTTTCTTTGATCTAAGCTCAATCTTAGAAAACTATTTGGCGATAATAAGTCTTAAAGTAGTTAGTTTTTTGAAGTATCGAATTCTGATATTATCTGTTTAAGTTCTAACAAATACATATATAGTTGTCCCATTTTAGCACATGGTAATGCATGTTGTAATAACGTTAGAATACTAGTACATATATGGATGCATAACGCATCGGGTTTACGCCATTAGGTGATTTACTTGGTAACTCAAAATTAAATTCCCGGTATTTATAATTTCATTAATATAATAATTAATATTTATATTTTGGATATTGAATTTTTTGAAATTTAATTAAAATTTCTTAATTCACCCATATCTGTCATTTTGTTTAGTAGGTATTTCTTAATTTTTAAAATCGTTAATTAATTGTTTTCATAATTGTTAATTAATAATTTATAATCCCTATTTATTCTACAAGCCTTTCATTTGTGTATTCGATGGTTTCTTATTGAAAATTTCCCACTTCTATACTTTTCTGGTATGAACTTTTGAGTAACATTGGGTCTGAAACACAACGTTTTACTTATGATTTTATAAATTTGTTCGATATTTATTAACCGTAATTATAAAAGAATTGTGAAAAACATTGTGACCTATTTTGTGAGTTTGAGTTGGTTGTAACGGTCTAATAAAATTTATATAAGTTTAACTAATTTTGTAACCTTCATTGAGATTTTGACACAATTTAACATTTTATCATTATTAGGTTTCCAAGATCTCAAACTACCAAAAATTAACACTAATTTTGTGAGTATTTCTTTAATTTCATTTTATTTTTAAAGTTAAAGGCACAGTTAAAAATAAACTTCAAGATCTAGTTTAAGATTCATTTTGATTTCATTTCTTATTTCTTACATACGAAATTGATTCTGCAAATGATTAATTTATCTGAAAGTCCGTCATTAATTAATCTTTAAAATTCAAACACAGGACGATGTATCTTTAAAAAAATCTGTTAAGTCGGATTTATTGAAATTATTGTTTAAATTAGATTAATTAGAAAATAATTATTAGAACTTTATTTGAAGTTCACCATCTAATTAATTAAGATAGTTTACGCTCTCAAATGAAATGCAACATTGAATTTATAAATATCTATAATCTTTAGTATTAGTATTATTAGATAATAAATCAAAATAAGAGCAGAACAGAGAAAGCTAAACAATCACAGAGTATTTCAATGATGGATCTTTTGAGAATAATGAGAGCGCAACGAATAAGTAATTTCATGATTTCTTATTATTTTATTGTTTTACTTTTAGTACAACGAATAAATGACGGATTGGGCCACTAATGGTGTTCGACTGAAAATATTTTTTTATTGTATAATTATATCATTACAATCCCAAAATTGTTTCATTAAAAATTTCGAGATATTTTTTGTTTAAAATTCATACCAATTTCAATTTGACAATTTTATATTCTAAATAATTTTAAGCTTTAGCCAATTATAAATAATCATTGTCTTTTACTTGCCAGATAATATGAATGTGATTGAACCATTTGTTAAAACATGTTTCTATTGAATAAGATGATAAATAGAAATCATTAAGATTGAGCGTTTAGCGGCTAAATACCCAACATGGGAAAATGAAATAATTGCTAACAACAACGAACTACATTTTGACCTCGGATAAAAAGATATAAGCAATAACATTCAAACCAATAATACTGGCCTTTTACCCGTCTAATCAGGTTCTTTAAAGTTGAAAATAAGAAACCTAGCAATTTGTTGCCAACATGCATAGTTAGTCTTTGAACGCACTATCTTGGAATATTCACTCGCTTTCTCGCTATTATTAGAGGATAATACAGTTCAAAAGACTGATACATTCACATTTACTATCCATTCATAATATTTTTAAAAATGATATTCAATTTTTCTAAATAAATAAATTCTTTTCAATATTACGATAAAACCGTGTTCAAAACAAATCTTTAAAAATGCATGAGCAAAAGTCCCAAATTTGTGATATAACTTAAACCTTTCAAGTTTTAAAAGTACATAAAAATCTAAAAGGCATCGAGCAAAATATAATGCCTCAATAATAATAACAATAATATAGATTATTCTAACATGGAAGGTATATAAAAATATTAAAATTAAATAAAAAGTCCAAACCAACCAAAAATATAATTTCATATTATATAATTCCTAAATAGATATTTCGACATTAAATTTCAAGTAATTGTTATGGTTATATTACAAAACATTGCATATATATGTTAAGTTCGGGCCTTATTGATTTTACTGTTTAACTAATCTTAATCCTAAACGATACCACTACTGTCTTAATCAGTGTCTATGAGCTCTTGATTAAGGCCACTGGTGTACTCTATGTTATAATGATGTTCCTTCACCTCGCACAGGTGAGAGAAATTCTCTCTGAATAAATTTATCAGATAGAGAAAATATCTCTCGACTAAATTAAATCGAGCTTTTATCTTATTCTGTGATAAAATTCTGCGCGAAAATAGATGAAAATAGAAGAGGACAATGTCTTGAGCTTAGACACACTTTCTGAGTAAGATATGGATGACTGGAAACATGTTTAGCTAAGAAAATCTAGGTACAATCAATTCAATTCAATCGAGGACATTTATGCACAATTTTTGAATGGTCAAGGAGCTAAACCAATTCGAATTTTTTGGCAAAAACAGATACGGTTATAACGAATCGCAGACTAAAAAAGGTAAAAAGCAAACCAATAGTTGTAAAGTTGAGGATGAGAAAGTGAAGAAATGTTTGACACGGTAGCTGATCTTAATATAATTAGCCAAGATTTAGTAAATAGACTAATGAAAAGGGATGATTCAATCAAAATGAGGAGATCTAACAGAATTAGATGTGAAAATTGATCAAAAATAAAACCTTTAGGACATGTTTATTTAAGAGTTGTAATTGGCGCATAAGAATTATTTCAATATTTTGATGTAGTGACAGAACTATTCTTAGAATGTTTCATTAGAATACATTATATGAAGAAATGTGGAATTTCGGTAGTACCGAGTGAGGATTGCATTAGGATAAAAGGGATTGAGATACCTTTGTTTATAAAAACCAGATAGAATCTTTAAAATGTTAGAGGTCGATTTCGAGGGTCAGAATGCGATGGAACTAGAATAATAAATCCAGAAATAATATCCAGAATAATAAACGAGTAATATTAGCGAATGATGTGCTGTTGGGAGATGATAATTACTTTGTAAAAGCTATGGTTATTGGCAGAAATAGCAAAAAAGTGAATAGTTTTTTGGAGTATGTATTTGTAGCAGATAAGAGAAACATAGTGAAGAGGAATTTGATATTAGCCGACTCGTTGCTTAAATTAAATAACGAATATGTTTTGATAATGTTGAAGTAAATTGAAAATAGTACCAAAATATTTATACTGGAATGAATTTATGTTGGGTAGAAGAGATAAATGAAATTAACGAGGATAGCCTTAGGAATTTAGTTGGGTTGTATAATTTATGTTCCGAAAAGAGTTAAGCAGGCTAGATGAAATATTAAAAAGCATTGAACAGAACTTAGATGATAAATTGGATCCTGAGGATAAACATAGTTTTATGAGGGTTCTATCGAGACACTGAAATAGTTTTAATACAGGTTCAGAGGATTTAGGAAAATTCGAGATCGTATTGTATAGCAAAGTATAAGTAAAGCATAGTATTGTTGGGAAATAACATAAATAACATGGATAAAATATATGTTGGAAGAATACAATAACACATGATAATAATATAATAATACATGATAATAATAACACATGATAATAATACATGATAAATGATAATAATATATAATTAAAGTAAACACAACAACCTA
>JBBMOY011157216.1:0-10219 GCA_037951405.1 Platydemus manokwari | reverse complement strand
ATTATTATAATTATAATGATATTATTATTATTATTAAAGATTGATTGATGACAAATCATTGACAAAGCATTTGAGGGATGATCGAATTTATTTCTGATAAAATAAATAAAATAATTTTGTACAGAAAATCGATTATGTACGATTAAATGATAATAAAATTTAATTAAAATAATGATGATAATGATGATGAAGGTGGTGATGATGATGATGATTTGATAAAATAATCTTGTTTCAGTCATTCTTCATTAAATTATTAATAAGTGTGCTGTGAAAGATTTGAACAACATCATTTTCCAGATGATTTAGCATCTAATATTAGCTGTGATAATTAAAACAAATTTTATTATAAAAAAGGATTTCATTTTATTGTAGTAGTAAGCCAATCAATATCGACTCCATGGTGATCGAATTGGAATTATTGGAATTTTATAAATATTGATTTAAAGAATGATCATCTCAAACCATGTTCTGCTGTTGTCGTGTGGTCATGAAACCATTTAGCTGTATTCAGTTTGATATTTTTCGAATTACAGGAATTGGAAAAATGTGGCGGTGAAGAAAAGTTTTTTACAATAAAAATAATAAAGAAGAGCAGTCACATAGAATTTTTATTTTTTATCATCGGAAAAATGTGGTGGCTAGGAAAAAGAATACTGTATATGTTTACGATTGGGTAGAATAACGCACGTGATTGAAATAAACCAAAACAAAAGAAATCTATAATTATTTAAAATCAGGACCAGATTTGATAAAAGATAAACAAGTGTTCGGTGTGTCCAAATAAGTGACTTGCGGCGAGAATTATTTATATTAGAGACGGGCTCAACATACACACTATTTTACTGATAAGTTAACTTGGGAAAGGCGGCAACTAGTATATACACCATTCGGAGCTAATTGGAAGACACTAAATAACAAAGTAAATAACATAGTAAATGTTCGCCTAAATGTTCATGGTTACTCGTCATATAATCAATGAAAAGGTGTGCGTTTGACTACTTGTGACTTACTGAACCAACAGACATTAAGGCTTTTCATCAGATTGACGAACACGATTCGAACTAATTTCTCTCTCTTCTCTATTTATTTATTTGGTTGATGATTTCCTGGACACCAGCAGCAATTGACTCTTGAATAAATGATCTTTATAATTATCCATAGATTCACCGATAAATTTGTTATTTTATTATGCCACATGTTTGTCATCTATTTCAAGAACATCTTTACGCAATTTGGAAAATCTTTATTGACCAGTTTTTGCTGAATTTTGATTTATTTTTGAAGTATTTTGGGAAAATCTGATTTATTATTACCGTAGGGAATGTTCTTTAATGAATTTTGTGATAAAGTTTATAAATATATATGATTGGATGTCTCTAGGATTAGAGTCTGGTGTCAATTTATGGCTGCATGAAACATATTATAAATTGTAAAATCAATCTTTACGAGAAGTAAAAATCGTGGGAAGAACATAGATTTCATAGCAATACCAAGTGACTAAGTAAAGTCATTCATTTTCAAATTCTTTGTCTGTAAGCTCTCTCTATTCTCATCTGGTAGAATTATTTCCGGTAGAAGATTTTCAATTGTGTGGAAATATCTTTATATGAAATATTATTTCAGATATATGAAAGTATAGCTTAACACTAAGTGGGATAATTTATAACTAAGAATTCTGGATTCTTAAAATTGGATTAAAAATATCAACAATAATAACTGGGAGGGCTAAATGGCATCTTTCAGAAAAAAAAACCATGATATGCACTGCCCAGCGGTAAATGAATTCAAATCTAATCGTTATAATCAAGATTAATCACGATAATAATATTTTATATAATAATATAATGATGATGATAATAATAATAATAATAGCAATATATTTTCCTTGCTGGTCATCATAAACAATTACATTATCGTATATAATAGCAACAATAAATTAATAAAATCAGAGGTAATTCTATCTCGACAAGAGCTTATTATCAATATTTTTTTGGTTCTTGTTGTTATTGCTTCCTGTTGTTTAAATGATGTTGTCTGCAACATTTTGTTTGAGAGTTGATAAAAAATCTATGAGACCCCCTATGTGACGAAAGCTAATAAATTATGATGTGAAATAAATTTATGAACTATCGCATCGCAATCATCACAATCATCACAATCATCGCAATCTGGAAAACCATGAATATATAATTTTCGAATCCAACATGACATCAACCGTTTAGCAAATCACATAATCGTTAGCAACAATAATGAGTGATACAGGCCATTAGAATTACAAATTATTTACTATTCCAACCTACCAACCATCCTTACTGAATCACATCTACGAAAGGCAAGCTAATAAAGTTCGATAGATGAAATATAAAAACCTCAAACTTTTATTTTACCAATTGGTAATCCTCGATACTTGATCAAATATAATTTCAAATTTTCATGAACATCATAACAAATTCTTTCTCATTTGTTCAACTTTTATATTCTCACAGAATTCCCATCTCATCATCATACAGCTCTTATCTTTCTAAAGTGCAATTTGTCAAGAAATCAAGCTTTTGTAGATAAAAGTAAAATCATCTTGATCATAGACCATGTGGGTTCATAACAAATGAAATCGAAATAATTAAAAGTAGATAACTAGTTTAGAAAGAAAAAATAAATATCCCCTTAATCCCATTGGTCAATAATAGAATATAAATTAAAGTTTGCCATCGAAATGACGCAAAAGTAAAGAAGATGTTGAATAGAAATGATTAATTTTTTATTACAAGAGATAATTTTTAAGTCAATTAAAGGAACATTAATTTAAAAATAGAAAATAATAATTACATCAATTTTGGTGCAACACACATGCCAGAAATCTCTACCAAAAATTAATATAAAAGTGTAAATAAAGCATTGATCTTTCCCATTATAAAATTTAAATAAGAGATATCATCGGAATTGTATTTGAGATAAATCATTTTGTTCTTTATAATAAAGGACAACAATTCATCACGTTGGAATCACCTGTGGTGCAGTAGTAAAAGTATTGGATTATTTGATGGTTTTATATTTATTGTTGAATTGGAAATTTTGTGTGTCTCGGCTCGCTATACCAAATGATGTATTATTATTCGTGTTAATATATTATTTCACTCGACACGGACTTTTTGTTGTTCCTGCAAAGTGCTTCTGCAGTAGTATGTGGACTATTGTAGGAATAATTATTTATATATAGAGGGAAATATCAGGCTTTGGCGGATGATTTCTACTTAAATCGCAAGATTTTGTGATCGTTTGTTTACCAATATAACAATGGCCAATGTGATGATTTTAAGCTAATTTACATTATTTGTCGCCTTGTTCTTGTCAACCCTCTATCTGCAATAGCTTTTTGTGTTTTGCTGTTTTTATCCTTGAGATTTTTGCTATGTAAATACACTTGCTTTTATTTGTGTCTTTAAATGTGCTTGGTGCCATATTTTATCTTTATTCATTTGGTATTTATTATTATTAAGTCACATTTTTGCTCGTTTCGATTCACCAAGGTATATATTATATAGATTTTGATCTTATATTAATATTTTCTTTCTATCTTCTATGATAAAACTTTTTCTTATAAAGTACTTTTGGATACAACCCTATAATAAATTATGATAATGAAGACAAATACATTTTTTTTCCAATTTTCAGACTGACTTATCCTAAATAAAATATATTATTTTGTCCAAAAATAAAAATAGAAATTATCCTACCTAATAGAAATAAAATAAATTCGTTACTAAATATAGTAACCTTAAAAATAATGGAATAAAAATAGTATTAGTAAATCCCAATAATAGAATATTAGCATAAAACAAAAATTTACGAATTGGAAAATAGTATTATAAGACCAGGCCAAAATAAAATTGCCCTTTACAAAAACAAAGCCCTGATTTAAATAAACATCAAATTTTACGGGCCTCATTAGCTTCTTACAAATTCATCAGTTACGAAGACTTAAGAAATCTGAAATAGAAATATTATTCTTGTTACGTATCCATTGAAGAATTATCTTGATAAATGAACCATTGTTATCTCATGATAATCGTTTATTACTCAATACAGCAAGAACAAATCATTGTATTCGACTTTCAATTGCTTAATACGGAAATTTTATTTAAAATAATTCATTGTATCTGTAGCAGCAGGTGATCTTTATTTTTATTTTTGGTAAATTAATTTTTCAAAATAAATTGATAACATTAAAATTAACTTACCATTTACAAAAACTAGAGATTCAATCCGGTTCAGCTGCAGTAAAAATAATTGAAAACTTATATATAAACTGAGCTCCTACTTTCGCTGTTACAGTGCCATTAGACCTTACCACAAATAAAATATTAATCAATAAGGGCCCTTACCAGCACAACCATTAAAATAAAACCTTAAAATTATCTAGTTTTACCATGATAGAACCAAAACACTAGCAATTTTAATTAACGACGTAATTTTCCTTCTGGTTATTAGCCTAAATAACTGCCATTTAATTAGCGTGCTTTATTTCATTATTGTACAGCAGCCAGATCTTGTATTTTTAATGATAATTTTATCTTACCAATTGAATTATCTATTTTATTATTGATTTATATACCAACTTTTTAATATTACCAATAGTCATACATACACCCTTTGGAGTCATGTGTATCTATTAATATTGCTCATAAAAACAATTTAGGGTTTGACATACTTAATGATCTAGAATATGAAATAAACCGATTATCATACATCTTCAATATATTCTGATCCATCTTATACCAAATCGAAACTTATTGTGAAACCCAACAATGCATTGTATTCCTATTTAACATCACCGCAACATAATTTAAATGCCATCATTCATGAAAATATATCCTCACATTATAACATAAAATATTATCACAAAATATTTAGTGTTTCCTTGCACAGAATTAATTATTATGTTCGGTTATCTTGGGAAATATCATCGTTTATAACAAAATGCTCTTCGATTATTTATTTTGATCTGATTTATTGATGAGGCTTTTCGAAAGATCTCGTGATTATTGAGATTGATACTAGATTATGGTTATTAGATTATCTGTTATTATCGAGATTTTTTTGGTGTATCCGCAACAAAAGTAGAGGCATATTCGATAAAGGGTATTTAGACTATCAACTCGATAGTGTAAAATGTATTCTTCTATAAGAAGATTCTAGGAATGATAGATGTTTGAGGTTTGACTTTTTGTAATAAATTAAATCTGTAAGATATAGATATGCAGTTATGTCTTTTAAAAATTGTTGAATCTATGCGAGAAATAGAACCCGAACAAACAGATGATGTAATAAAAAATATCCAATGAACGCAAATACAATGAATTTTCATTAAACAATGTAGCGATGCGATTAATTAAATATATATAACAATCACAAACTATGAACATTAAACATAACATTGCTAATGGTAACAGAAGGCTACTGTTGAGTTTGCTACTAATAGTTAACTCAACAAAGCCATTACACGTTTCCATCATTATAGTTTAATAACATTATGTTCACTGTATTAAAGATAATTATCTATTATAGCTAATCCAAGAGTCTTCAATCACTAGACGGCGACTGCTCAGGAAAGCAATGCGTAATAAATCAAATTATAATTCAGACAATCCCAAAACGTTGGATTCCTGCAATCAAATCACATCTGAAGACGTAAAAATCGTATGATTCACCTAGTGTTTCTCCGGAGATGGGATTTTTTAATCTTTATTTAGATGAAAAAAGGAGACTCCGTTAGTTCATCTTCAAATTCTACCAAAGATAAGAATTCTCTCAAACAATCGAATTCTGGAACCGAACAAGAACAATGCATGCAGAAAATTTGCCTGTTAAAGAAAGAAGTTTGATTTGCTAAAGTATATTTCCAAAAAATAGCTGATTTTCTCACAGCTAGATGAGACCGTTGATCTTGCAAGTCGTAGACAGCTTAGAAAAGACATCCTAGAACTGGAAGAGAAGTGTAACTGTTTGAAAGGGTATTTGGTGGATATTGAATGATAAAATTACCCATTTCTTTTAGTCAATCAATTTGTGATACTCAGTTGATCAGAGAAGAGAACTCAAATCTGGAGGAAAACGTAGAAAAATCCAATATTAACTCGTCGGCAACAAAAGTCAATTCGATAACCCCTAGCAATAAAGTCAATGTTACTAAGGTAAAACTGGATCTTACTTTATTTTAAATAAATGCTTAGAAAGATGAAATCAGAACATCTAATACTGATGCCGATTTTACAAAACAAATGCTAAATTCCTTATGGAATGACTCGAAGACCAATCAAAATAGTGCTCCTGTTACTAAATCCTATACGAGAACTTATCAAAGTCCAACGCAACAAGACAGCAATAAGGAAAAATCGTTACTGCCAACAAGCGAAATTAATCAGAATAATGTTCCTTCAGTAAAATCCAACGTTAAGACACCTATAACACCAACAAAACCTGAAAAAAAGTCTTTTGAAATGAGGTCATCAATTCCTTTGAAACCCGATCGCCAGGCCTATGTTGAAAGGCCTGCATCGGTTGTTATCAATCAAAGATTAGCGCAAGGTTAATATTTTATCTTTATAAACATAATGTTTTTCAGACACAAGAATCGAAACAGATGTCGACAAACCTAATGAGAAGACTCGAAATAGCTTTTACATAAATGAATCCAGTTTGATACCGATTCCCAAGAATTCAATCTCTAGTTCGCCGAAAACACCTGTGAAAACCAATCTTTCTAGAGTTGCTAGTGCGAGACAAGTATTTGAGAAACCGACTAATATTGGTGAGTTTTTATCGTTTTATCTAAATTAACTGCTTGGAAAAATATTCAGGCGATTCCAAAAAATCCCAGAAAGTCAAAGCTTTGACTGACCAAGAAATAAATGATCTAATAAATTCGTCGCTAAAAATGAATCTGACAAAATCAAATCCTAGACGAGGTACGCGATTAAATTATTTGTTATCCAGTTATATCCAGTCATCTATATTTATGTTTTGACATTCTTTTATTAGTTTATGTCCAGGAGTCATGTGCGACTCAGAAGTGTGGGTTTTAATGTAAATATTTCGACCCATAGCATATTCGACCCATCAAATAAAAATTATTCCAAAGGATATTTTGAAGTCTTGTTTAAAGTTAATGGAAACAATACGTGGATATTAAGCGTAAGGCTTGTCCCTTGAAGAATTAACAAATAAAATCTCAGCAATTGCTCTAAATGTATCCCACCTATTCCAAGCAAGAAGATATGAGTATCGAGAGAATGCGTTTTAGACAAGAACTCGAGATTATACTTGATTAGTATTTGGTCAAAGACTATTTTTCTCAAATATCACCTTTATAGTTGATTACGATATTTGATTCTGATAAGAATCACGTTCGTGGAATTTCTCAGTGATTGAAATCCTTTTTTTGCTTGTAATTTTCATGCGTCGAATTTGATTTTACATTTTTATTCGTCAAAGAATTAGAGCGAGTGCCCTTATCCAACACTTCACTGTTTATTTTCAAGTTCGTTATTTTAATCTTTATTCCTGATTGATTATTGGTTTTGCACGATTTTCACATCTGTTACTAAACTCCCAATTTCTACGGATAAGTGCGACATTTGATTTTATTTACTTTTATATATGGTTAAAATGACATGAAAACATTTCGAAAATATATTATCTACTTAATTTGTCAATTTATCAGAAATCAATTCTGGTGAAAATACTACAACAGCGTCGGGAGCGCGAACTCGTAAAATTAGTGCGACGTAAGTTTATTTATCCATATTATAGTTGAAATATAAACATTAAAATATATTTCATTATTGTAATTTTTATAAGTTCACCCGAAAGGCACTATTATTGATTATTAATCAATGATAAAATTAAATGAATGCGAATTTAAATATTCACTACATTGTAAAATGAAAATCAATAATGTTGAACTATGCCATACTTTGATTGGCTTATTATTTTACGATAGATTTAAAAATCTAAAGAAGCTCTATATTAATCAATGACTTGTCACAATAAGAGTTTATCGGTGATCAGATTTCAAGTATAAAATACTACTTTATATTATTAAAACCTAGATCCAATAGATGTGGTTACTCCAGTAATTATAACACTTTAAAATATAATTAAATAAAGAATATTTCAATGAAATAATGAAATATGAGATCGAAATAGAATACAATAAAATGCAATATTGAATAAATAAACAAGTCGTTATTTAATTAATAAATTGATTGATTATTTCAAATTGTATTGCTTTGTATTATTAAATAACGATGATTCCTTCTTGCTTTTGCCCGTAAAAGCCATGTATCCCATTGAAAGCCTTACTAATGATTGGGATTAAAGTTACACCCAAAAAATTTATGGATCAATCTATGCTGTAATTTATAGATCATTTCTTAGTTGTATTTAGTATAAACCATGAAAAATATTGGAAAAATCTTGAACATAATGAAAAAAAAATTAAATTATTATTATCATTATCGTTTTTGGAGTGGGGTCTGTACCCAACATAAGAAGCAAGTTGAGAAAATTCTATTCCAATAGTAAAAAATGTATAATAGATTATGTTAAGAACTAGAAAATTTTAATTTTATTGTTCCTGTTATATAGTTTGTTGTAATAAATAATAGCAACAAAATTAGTTATAATAATGAATATTAATAAAAATAATAATTCGGGATGATTTTCAAGATTCAGGCTCTATGTAAACTGCAGCAAGTTTAATTTGTTTTTTCTGTTATATTTTACTCTATTCACTTCAATCTTTGTGGTTGTCTAACTATGTCTTCAGGAGTGTTATGAAGGTGATTCCCCAAATGAAGAGGAGGGCACAGACTGCCCGTTCATCAGTGCAGGCAATAAAGGCACATATTATTGAATTCTGTCAAGAAAACACTAAAGAATATGAGGTCTCGTCAAAAACATAATTTGTAAATAGAGCACATCACCTTGTATATGCTGTTATTGGATAATATGATTATTATTATTATTCTTATTATTATTTTTATAAATATTTTTGCACAATCTACTAAAGTTCTTGAATCAAGCACAACTCATTAATGCTGCTACAAATATATATTTATATTTATATTTATATATAAACATTGTAATTCTGTACTCGAGTTATCCACAACTATGTCAATTTGCAGACAGGGGTCTTCTCTTACTCGAAAAGGAAGTGCACATATTATTGGTTACCAGTCAAAAGGCTCATTGAGAGACAAATTACTCTTATGGCTTCAGAAAAATACCATCGAGTACCAAGTAGAGAGTAGACTGCTATTAGCTGCTATGAGTTCAGCATTGCTTCCATTTAGAGCACTTTTTAATGCATATTAACGCAAAAAATACGAAAATTTGAAATAATTGTTATCATTCAGAATATCCAAATAACAAATTATTCGAAATCTTGGGCTGATGGTCTGGCTTTCTGTGCACTGATTCATCACTTTTATCCAAATTCCTTCGATTACAATTCTCTTTCATCGAAAAATCCACTCAGGAATTTAAAATTAGCCTTTGAAACTGCGAAGTTACGCTTTGTTAATATTTGCTGGATAAACATAAGTTTGTTAAGGAAGTATGGTGGCATAGAACCTCTGCTGGACCCGGAAGACATGCTTGTACTGGACTCACCCGATGAGAAATGTGTGTACACTTACGTACAATTCATGTACAATGCACTAAAGGAGCATCCTCGAAATATGCTCAAACGCAATGAGAATCCCAGTAACTAAGGATTGTCTATTATTTTAGAATAGATATCAAGACTAGATTGTATCAGACAGTATGGTTGAGATGAAATTTTTGTCATAATCTTTGAGTCCAAATCTTTGTAATTTTCAGTTTGTGATCATGTAACAATGACAAATTTCGTATATGAAAAATTGGTGAAAACATCTTGCAAAAATAAATCATTTATTATATTATAAATTTAGTTAATCTCGAATCTATTCAGATAAATTATCGTGGTAACCGATCTGTTGGGTTTACTAAATTTGTCGATTAAATATAATTTGTATCAAAGCAAATTAAAAGTTATGTGAATAATATTTAATTGGTACACTTGACTCCAAAAGGTGTATGTATATAATGAATATGATATGAGCTTATATTATAAATCAAGGATAAAATAAATGATTCGATATAAATAAGATATAATTATTATTATATTCAATACAAA
>JBBMOY011157105.1:0-10219 GCA_037951405.1 Platydemus manokwari | reverse complement strand
ATCATAATCATAATCATAATCATAATCATAATCATAATCATAATCATAATCATAATCATAATCATAATCATAATATTCATAATAATCATAATCATTATTATTATCATAATAATAATACTATAAAAATTTTTATTACATGTTAATTCATTTTTAATTTTGTTGATATGCTAATGATCAATTAAATCAAATAAAAATAATGTTGTTAAACAATATCATCACTAACTCCGTTACGTGTTCTAATTATCAAATTTAAGAATCCGAATAAGACGGTAAATAATAAAAAATTTCTAATTATTTATACTTTTTATCACCCATTGATTAAATAAGCTATATGAACTTTGAATAAAATGACTTAAAGAAAACTCTTAAAAATATTTTCGGAGGATTTGAAATTTAATCTTAAAATTTTAATTCTTTATACTTGAAATTATTCTTTTTCTATTCCATAGACTTTTTTGTCCTATATGATAGCCATCTTTACTGTTTTAAAATTTATAATTTTGTTGTGGAGTCCCCAGCTGGGATCCAAATATATATTAGTCAATCCACAGACGTCTTTTTTTGGGAATCGAAATTTCTTGTCTCACCATACCACCAAATGCAAACAAGAAAAGCATATCCTGGACTTTGTAATAGGTCACAAGAATGTAGAAACAACGACAGCGTGGCTATAAAAGATGATTGTCTCTAAATAAATATATCTAAAATGTTCCGGACAGAATTACAATACTAACTTAGACACAAAATTGAGAAGTCCAAGTTTGAATGCACAGTAATCAAGGCACAAAAAACTGATCGCACAATGTCCTCATAGAAATTTACTCAAAGCACTGAATTATTGGAAACTGAGTGATCAATTCGGTACTACATTCTATCTCTATTCACTGAAATTTCCAAGTATTCTAATACAATAATTATATTGATATGGACAGTATTGTCAGGTAGAATGGGAACCCCTACTGTTACAGCATTTATCTGTAACAATTCCCATTTCCGTAATGCATTACACAAGTAATCTATTTTAATCAAGC
Source organism: Platydemus manokwari (assembly GCA_037951405.1). NCBI lineage: Eukaryota > Metazoa > Platyhelminthes > Tricladida > Geoplanidae > Platydemus > Platydemus manokwari. The sequence goes on along the minus strand of JBBMOY011157105.1, from coordinate 9,188 downwards.
AAATTTTATCACCGATAAACCTGCATTGATTGTCATAAAACCATTTAAGATTATCAATAGTGCTCGGTTGTTAAACTAAACCAGTGGTAATGTTTTTTGAGCATATAGGTATTGAAACATTTTTAAAATTCTTGGTATATTTGATATATTTAAAATCAATAAATTTTTTTTCAAGTGCTTTATTGTTGATGATTTTATAATTTATTTGCATTGAATTTCACTTTGGAAAACTTTTAATGGAGCAAGCAATAATACTTATGTTATGTAATGGTTAATAAGATCTTTAATTTCTTTTTCATAGGAACTTTGTTTGTCCTAAATTAAAATTTAGAAAAAATCTTTCAGTGATGTAATAAATATACTACTACTAGTGTTTATAATTTGCTTATGTTTTTGTCTTTGTCGGTGCATTGTGAAACACAGAAGAAACCTACGGTATAAGAATCATGGTATGCATTTATCGCGATTCGTGAGATTGTTACATCATACTCAACGATAATACAAATTTATTCAGGCGTTCTAAAATATACGGAAATTATCACAATGAACATCTTGTCGGATTATCTGAAATATTACTAGTATATAGAGTAACATAAAAGAAGAAATAATGTATAGCTCATATAATTTCTAAGTGGTAAAGTATAAAAATACATATAATATCAAATAATAACACTTAAAGGTAGCAAAGAAATTCAAATTTATTATTGTAATAAGGTAGTTAAATATCAATTGACTTAGAACAATTAAAAAAATTATTAACCTTACAAATAATGTGCACTTTCATTGTGAAGTTTAGAAAATGACAATAAACTCGAAAATATGTTTTACATAAACAGTCGGTCAAGCTTAAAATATATAGTATTTTATATAAACAAATGAAAATGTTCATTGAATTCCACATTTAACTTATTTAACTTAATAAACAAATACTCTCGGTACCTACCTGATAGATTTTTAATCAGTTAAAAAGGTTAAGTTTTTTAAAAAAATATATTAATTAATTATCAAAATCAACAATTAACTAAACGTTTAAGGGAATACAGAATGAATTACATTAAAAAAAATAATGTACTTTAGACATAATTCAATTGACATTAAGATTTCAGAACAAAATTTTTTTCTAACTATCAATTCAGCATAATTTCATTCGACAATTCCGATACTAAAGCTACACGCGAACATTACAAACAAGTTACAGTTCTCATTTCGTTAAAGCATGAAATGATTAAATGCTTGCATTACATTGATATGTATATAAAGATTAAAGTTCAAAAATGTTTTATTAGTATAACTTGATTATAAGAATTTGTTACAGATTATATTAAATTTTTGTTTTGTTTAATCGTATCAGAATGACAACTCCTGAAGTGAAATTTACCAAGGTAAATTACTGAAAGTTTTCCAGACAATTATTGAATATTATTATTAATAATTTCTTTTCACAGATCTTTATTAATAATGAATGGTGCAAAAGCGAGGACGGAGTAACGTTTCCAGTTATTAATCCGACAAATGAAAAAGTAGTAGCCCAAGTGGAAGAAGGCAGAGAAAAAGACATTGATAAAGCTGTAAAAGCTGCTAAAGAAGCTTTTAAATTGGGCTCCGAATGGCGAACAACAGATGCTTCTCAACGAGGCATATTATTGAACAAATTAGCTGATTTGATTGAAGAAGAAATTGATTACATTTCACGAGTTGAAGCTTTGGACAATGGGAAATCCAGTTTAATTGCACAAGGCGATATTGGAGCTGCTGTGCAAACATTGCGTTATTATGCGGGTTATGCGGACAAGATTCATGGTGTAACAACATCACCGGATGGTGATTACATCTCCTACACTAGAATTGAACCGGTTGGAGTAGTTGGAGCAATAGTACCTTGGAATTATCCATTTATGTTAACCATTTTTAAATTAGCTCCAGCTATTGCAGCCGGTTGTACGATAGTAATCAAACCAGCTGAACAAACGCCTTTAACTGCTCTGATCTTGGGAGATTTGGTATTGAAAGCAGGTAGCAATTGTTAACATTTTCTTTATAGATGAATAAATGCAAATTATTTCTTATTACAATTCATGAAAACAGTATGCTAATAGTGAATATTTGAAGTGCATCTAAAACTTCAAATTATAATGTTTAACTTTCATTTAATGGTTTGACTGGTTTGTTTGAACAAGAATGTGATTGCATTTAACCAATTGAAGCTTCGACAATGTAAAATCAAGTGTAATGACACAAAACGTAATTGATTTTCATGTCGAATCAATGTTATTGTTATTTTGATTATACAAATCAGATTCTTGGTATATTAACATTAGATGGCGATTTCAGAAAGTCTTGGAATGATCTATTTATATCATCCGTTTATAAATTACCCTCAACTATGGTAGTTGATTGTACTGTTGTTATAAACTCAGATAAACAAACGATTTCGTCGTATTTGATATGAGGAGATTTGGTAATGAACACATTGAGAGTTCTAATGTAATGAAGCACATGAGGACCATTAATTGAAAATTAGTCAAACAAATATTTATGATAATTAAATAATATATTCTTTTGATTTTATAGAAATCTATTTATGTCTGTTTATTATAATGTCAAATAGTTAATATGGTATATTTATTTATTGGTAATATGATTATATGAAACAATAATAATACATCATCGTTTTAACCACTGGTTTTGACTTGTTTGGCGCCATTTTATAAAGCTACTTTGTCGGTTGAATAAAATACTAAGACGTAAATCTTGAATTGAAATTCATTAAATAACGAAGATAGATAAATTGAAATTACTGATTTATATTAAAGAATTTGTTTGATCGATAAATCAGAGAAGTTTCCCATTAGCTGTATTTGCTTACCGTAAATTGTTGACTGTTATTTAATATTTTAATAGGATTTCCGAAAGGTGTAATAAATATTGTTCCTGGATATGGTCCAACAGCAGGTGCCTCATTAACTCGCCATCCAGATGTGAATAAAGTCACATTTACTGGCAGTACAGAAGTTGGTCATTTGATAATGAAGAATATCGGAGAAAGTACCATTAAAAGAGTGACTTTTGAATTAGGCGGAAAATCTCCATTGATCGTTTTTGCTGATGTCCATGATTGTTTGTTTGGTTTTCTTTGGTGCATACTTTTATTATAACATATCAAGTGGATAAAGCCGCCGAAATGGCTCATGAAGCTTGTATGACCAATCATGGTCAGTGTTGTGTGGCTGGAACAAGAACGTTTGTCGAAGCGAGTATCTATGATACATTCATTGAAAAATTGAAACGTCTTGCTGAAAATCGAATAGTCGGAGATCCCTTTGATCCGAAAACCGTTCAAGGTCCACAGGTTTGACAGAAACATTCAAACAATCAATTATGACGAAATTATCATTATTTGTATAGGTTAACATTGAACAGTTTAATAAGATTATGAATCTTATCGAAAGTGGTAAAGAAGAAGGTGCTACATTGGTAACTGGAGGACATCGAGTTGGAGATGTTGGCTATTTTATTCAACCAACTGTTTTCGGTGATGTGAAAGATGATATGAGAATCGCTAAAGAAGAAATTTTTGGACCTGTTCAATCGGTATTCAAATTTAATACAATTGAAGAAGTTATCGAAAGAGCAAATAATTCAAAATATGGACTGGGTGCAGGAGTGTTCACTTCTGATATTAATAAAGCTATGATGATGACACAAGCTTTACAAGCGGGATCAGTCTGGTAAAACCCATTTAATTGGTCACGATTATATTTAAATGAATAAATATTTTAGGGTTAATTGTTATGACGTTGGCCTCGTTACTGCACCATTTGGTGGATTCAAGCAATCTGGACTTGGCAGAGAACTGTAAGGATCTTTTGTTTTTCTCTTTAAAAAAGGAAATTTTTTCTACTTTTAATTTGAATAAACGCTTATACTATTATTTGAAATTTACTTGAAATTAATTGGCCAGTTCTTGAAATTATTATGAGAATAAATGTTGATATTAAAAAATAAGGATAGAATTTTGAAAGTATATGCTGTACAGCCAATATTTATTATCTCATTCTCATTACTTTAATCGATTAATTTATTATTTGTAAAGTGTTATAATATGGGATTTGGAAATCAATCAAATGTGGATTGCAGACTGTTGTTTGTTTTGCATCCTTTAAAAAGTATTCCAAAAATTTTGGTTATGGAGACTATAATAAAAATATCATCGTTCTGACAATATTATTTGAAAAATTATGAAAGTCTTTGTGAGTGAAATTTTTCCCAATACCAACAAATTGTCCAACGGTATACCGGTTATTGTTATCATTTGTCGAGCAGGAAATTAATTCAACATTTTATCTTTCTCTCATTGGATGATTCAGAATCATGGTCAGCTTAGTTAACTTCATTAAAACTTATCACTTAACCATTGGGAACATGTTGGTTCTCTATTCCTGACATTAGTTCGGTTCTTAAATAGAAAAGCTTTAATTACCTCATAAATGCATTGATTTAAACTTTATCATCACACAGTTATATATTATGATTATCTTAGATTTTTTTGTGATTGATTTATCAATTTAATCCTTAATTATTTTACATTATAACATTATTTTTATTCAGTGGTTTTGCTGGCATTGAACCTTACATTGAAGTTAAATCTGTTACTATCTCGATTCCGCAGAAAAATTCTTAAATGATTTTTCAATTGGTTATCGAATTTTGTTATTTATTCAATAAAATTTAGGCTTTGAATTTGTATCTCAAATCAGTGCAATTTTTATATCAAATATGTAATAAAATATTTTTAGTGTGTAAGATTTAAAAATTACAGGTTAAATTTTTATATGAATGGAGTTTGTAATTGCAGTAAATTTTAAGACGTGAAATATTCGGTTATTTTAGTTTCACACTAATATATATAATTTAAATTATAAAGATTTAAATTATCAACGAAAATTGAAGTTTACAAGTCTTACATCTTTTGAAGATAGTTAAACTAATTTTGAAATACAATTTATTAATTTAAATGACAGATTGGAAGAAATGTAGCCCCGCCTATAACCAATTATTTTAGTTCTATACCAAATATATTCCCAGTGGAAAATAGGTACAAAATAGGAACGATGAACTGGTTATATTTCTTGTTTATGTTATTAAGATTTACAAATATAATTTTTTTCTTTATTATAATTGAAATGATCGAATTGAACATATCCCACTGTTTACAACTTCATTGATTTTCTAAATATTAGTTTTTGTGTTTTGTATCTTCAAAATTTTCAATGTATCTTAGAGAATAAATTATCTTGAATTTAAAATTATTTTTAATAATCCATCGATTAAAATCACAATTAAAATTGGTATTTTGTGTTATTTTTCAACAAATCAATTCTTCTTGTGTTCATCTGTTTTCTCGAATATTATATGCCTAAACATAAATAAACATACGACAATTCTAGCCATGCGTGACCACTAAATTAGTGAAAATCTTCAACCAAACATGTATATAATGGTTGACTTTGAATTTGATGATAATAAAGTTAAGCAATTGTTAAAACAACATAAGAACCGAAACGGATTGAAATTGTCTGAAATGAAAACAATTTCATTCACTTCAATAACACGATGCATTCGACAGAAGGAAAATATTATTTGGCTTTTATAAATAATGTATTTTGTATCAAAACTTAATGTTTGTGAAAACTAAATTGAAATGTTCTCAATAAAAAATATTAAGAAATTTCTGTCAAATTTAATATAAGGTCATGAAACTAAAGATCCGCACATTGTCATATTCCTTAGTGATTGTTTCAAATAGAAAAATATCTAAAATATAGCATAATTAATCTGATACGAAATAAAACAATCTTGCTTATTATCATTAAATTCAAGGTTCTTTATAGTACCGGCAAATAATTTCCAATAAGCTTTATTTTATAAGCTCCGAGTCACAATGCACATATTATCTCAAAATCAATGTTCAGAAAAAATAAATCGATTGTAAATATATAAGTTGGATTAAAATACAGATTCTATTTTTTTTGAAATTGGAATAAATTGGGCTGATATTGTTCAAGTAGAGAAAAGGAACTTTTAATTTAATTAAGATACCGAATTTGAGTCTAAACTCTATTATAATAAAATGAACGTGTAAAAATAAATATTTAATTATACATAATAACATCTGGTTTTGGTTAAATTTATAACAATAATAATAATAATAATAATAATAATAATAATAATAACAATAATAATAATAATAACAATAATAATAATAACAATAATAATAATAATAATTTATAATATTCTAGATTATGATAATGATAATCATTAATTATTAGTAAAGCAAACATCATTTATAGTTTTTATTTTCCAAATATAACAATTTTCTAACAAAATATAATTTGAAATAAATAACTATATAAAGTTTAAAGATTGTATCAAATAAATATTTGCTAACATAATTAATGACAAGGATTATAAAATTATATTGATCAATTATAATGATTAATAATCATTTAAACAATAATAATGGCCATTATAATGTACTTATTTTGAATCCATTCTAGCATCAAGCAACAAGTGTTGAATTGGAAAGACTGAGAGAAGAGTACTCTCGATTTCAAGACGAAGTAAATATGAAAAACCAACAAATCAAAACACTCGAAAGGCAAATAAATTCTCAGATAAAGGAAATATTAGAAATAAAGTATTATTAATATTTATTTATAACCATTTTTGTTCTTCAATTTAAAAATTATACTTAAAAGGTTTATATATAATATGTAATTCCATTAAAAAAATTGTATTTATTATGTGGTTTAGTTTGCGATTGATGTGTTGCCTATAAATCGAAATGTGAATATTACCACCTATAAACTGATTTTGATCAAATTATAGATTTGATTTTATTAAACCCAGTGTTGTAAATAATGATATAATAAATAGAATTCGATTTTATTATTTAATCGAACTGGTACAAGATAAATCAAGTACAAATATGAAATGTCATGGAATTAAATGTTTTAAGTAGTAGTGCAGGAAGAATTTAATGGAGAACACTGAGTTCGAGGCTCACCGATTAAAGTCCAAGTAAAAATGAGAAATGATCAGTGTGAAGTGGTAAATGTGATAGCCCCTTGCGTTTCTAAATGCTAAATTAAATTGATTTTGATTGGTCATATTGAAGGTATTTATTTTATATTGATAAAATACCTTCAACGAACTTAAATTTAATAATTCAAAGTAGTCAGATATATTTAAGATCAAATCATTTATTTTTATAAGCATTAAATGTTATTTAATTACAGAATAAATTAAATCTCAAAAATGCAATTTTTCGAAATCAATCAACCTAAATAAGATTAATTCTAAACGAATTTTCTTGACCAAAGGTCTTCAAGCCGTAATACATTTAAAAAATATAATGTTCTCCATAAAATTCGTACGCACTTATCTATTCACTTTATTTGCGGTTACCATGTCCCAAACATCAGTATCATTAATTAATATAATTATTAATAACATTAAATTTCTTACTCAATCTACTTGTTATTCCATATTTAATCAAATCGTTATCTCTGCGTTTATGATGTTTTCATTCATAACCTGCTATTAAAAATAATTGGTCAATTTGAATTAAAATTTTCTCTTCAGACAAGAAGCACTCACAGCCTCAATTTGCGAAAAGGATGCAAATATAGCATTGTTGCAAATGTCCGGTGCCAACAACACTCATGCACAACAAGCAATGCAAAAATTAATGAATGAAAAATCACAACTCCAGTCTCAATTGAAGCAATTGGTGAGTTTTCAGAGTTTTGACTTCTCATATAGCATACTATCATTATTTTTTTTATTTTAGGCATCGACTCGTCAAAAACTTCAAGAAGAACAAAATAAATGAGGAAATTATTTTTTTTCAAATTTAAAATTTATCATCTGATTTATGTAAAATATGAATTATTGGACAACATGCTTGAAATAGACTGATATATGAGTAGACATATTTATAGATAGATTTGAAATAGAATTGTTATATTCCATACATATGGACGTTTTGTGTGAGTGTCTTTTTTCAATTAATTGTAAATAAATTATTTATCGGTGCTTGCAATGGGCGGGTGCATTTATAATTACTATTAATGTTGTTTTCGTCGAAAATGGAAAGAAATTAATTTTTATCTGTTTATATTGAGTGTTATGGTTTTTAAAAGATTGATATATGCTTTTCTTATTTGTAGATAGTTAATGATATTTATTGACAACTAGTTAGATATTTTAGTCTTCAATAAAGATTTTACACTTACGAATTTTGTTCATTTTAAGTATAAATTGAAAATATTATATCGCGTGGTTTTAAATTTTCTTTCGTAATTATGAATTTTCGCGTATGAGACAATTTCATAACTTAATTTTATTTATGATAGTAATGTTTGATTTATTCGTATAATTCAGATAATATCTCACATTGTAAGATGTCTTACAAGGACAAAACATAGTTTTATAATCTAGTTCTTATTTTAAGCATAACAATTCTATACGATTATATTTAATTATAAATCGAGTTAGCTACAGACATGTTTAATAATATCATTGCTTATTTTTATAAAATTATTGTAAACATTTTCTACTAATTTTAAAAAATGGGGTCCTCGCTAATTTTCAATAAATTGCCATTCAATATACTTTGATCAGATTTTGAGGATATTTTGAAGCTCCCGTGTATTTAATATTTTATTTTAAACAACTAAAATTCTTCCTAAGTACTTAAATAAAAAATTCAGAATGTTTTTCAGAATATAATTAAATAAGCTTTATAGATTTTTCCAATACAATGAACAAATTTAAAATTTTATTATAGGACCCCTTTCCTAATTTAATCCCTTTTGACAAAATTGAATTTACGTTGTTATATAACGTTTTGTATAACTTTGTAGAGAATCGATACAAATAATTAAACGACAACGGGAAATGAATTTGATTAAAATCTTTTATTTATTAATTTATTAATTTTAAATTTATTTAAAGAAAACCATATATTTGAGAGTTATTATGTTTTTAATTTTGATGCCTATGTTATGTTTAATTTTAATTTTATTAATAATATTCACTTATAATTCATTGGAATGTTAAAAATGTAGCTTAGTCAAATCATCGGATAGCAATTAAAAATCCTATGTTAATAATATAAATCTTAT
>JBBMOY011156994.1:0-10222 GCA_037951405.1 Platydemus manokwari | reverse complement strand
TCTTAATTAATTGATCATCTAAGTATTCTGGTTGGCATGAAGACAAACATATTCTTTGATTACAAACCAATTTATTAAATACTTTTGTTGATTTATTGCATTTTATAAACAACAACTAGGGTTCGAGGATTTTGATAATAATGCGTATTAATGTAATCATAGTCAGTTTTGTGATAAGCGAAAATTTAAAGAGTATAGTTGGGTTTTATAAGTGATATTTTATAAATTCTGTTTTCAAACGTAAAAGAAATATTTTTGTATCTAATATTATAAACAATGAAAGACATCAATCTAATTTTATAACCAAATATTTCATCCAACGTTAAAGTAACTGGAAAGTTTAAAAGAAAACTTTTGGGCTGCAATAAATTCATTCTTTTTGTGAAGACTTGAATAAATATTTTATTTTTCTTGTGTTTTTCAGATAATAGTATTTCATCATGGGCGCAAATCAACAACAGATGACAAACACCTAGATAACCGAAAATCACGAGAGTTAAAGGATAATTTGCTTTAAAAATTTGCTTGTAGACTGTCTTATGGAAAAAAAAATAGATAAAGCTATAAGACATCAAGCAAACACACGCTACAAATCTATAAAAGGAGTTAAATCTCGCCATAAACTGCCAGTCTTTCATGGTCAGTAATTTTTCTATTATCCTAATAACCAACCTTTTATGGTCGTTACTTTCGTTTTTGTTTTATCTTTTGGATACTGATAAATAATCACAGAGAATTTCTATCGCTGACCAATCAAGTAACAATTATAGTCACAAGATTACAATTAAACAAATTGTGCCTAAATTACACAATACCACGATTCCATAATTCCGTACCGGCAATCCAAAATATTTTTATGCCCAGTTTTCATAGCTGGAAGATCACATCATGAAATCGTTAGCTACAATCTAAAGTAATATTTTAAGATCTATAATATTCCTATTTACCAATTTGTGTCACAATCTTGAAACTGTTTTTCTCCAATAGAACAAAGGATCCATATAAACCATTATTTTCTCTGAAATGTTCATTGAAATGATGAATAACAACATTAAAAATGGTCAACCTTGACGAACTCTGCGCTTCATTTCGATGGGACACGTCTCATAATCTCCACTCTTGAAAGTAGTTCAGTAGTTTTTGTACAGGCATTTGATCATTTTTATAGCATTTTTATCTAGACCCATGTATTCCAATATCTTCGTCATTACTGTGATGTTTATCGAAGGAAAGGCCTTCTCGATGTTTATGAATAATATGTGAATGTCATCTCGTCCTTTTTTGAGTAGTTTTCTAGCAGAGCTCGAAGAATAAAGTTGTGCTCTGTGCACCCATCAGTTGGCCCCAGACTCTTTTGCAATGGATGAATTAGTTTGTTCCCGTCGATCTGACTCCACGGAGTTGTTGGTATAGGATTTTTGTTAGTATTTTGTTACAACAATCGAGGAGTGCAATTGGTCTCCATTCATCTTTCGTCATCGGTTTAGGGATCATGATAGTAGAATATGTTTTCCATTCTTCAGTAATTTCTTTTAGCTCTATGCATTTGTCAAATAGTGCTTTTCTTGTATCAGATATTATGCCTTCCCGGTGCTTTGGATCCTTTTTGACGTAAAATTTTATATATTGTTTTTCCCGCTAAATAAGTTTAGATTTTCCATAGAATAAAAATTCGCTTATTCGGAAAATCGCATATCTGAGTGCCTCCTGGTGCTGGGGGCATAATGAAGCCCGTCATCTCACTGAGCATATTCGTTTTGAAATCCTCGATAAGAGTTTAACATAAAGTTGAGCAAGTGCAAAAGCACTTAATTTATATATAGTTAAATTACTTTATCCTAGTAGATTGAAGTATTCCAAAGTTTGACTAGGGAGATTTGATTCAAACAAACTGGTTAGCTACATTATTATAGGTAACTATTTAATTATAATATTCATATAATTGTTGGATCTACCGGGTGTAAAAAACAACAGTTCTCGTAAACAATCTGACTCTAAAAACAAAACACGGGTTGCATACTAAGTTAAATTTGTATAACAATATACAACCTTCATTTACACAATCAAAGGCTTAGCCCCTATTGAAGTTTCGTCAGATCCGCTTCACAATTTGGAATTCCGGCCGAAGGACTAAGCTTGTCCATTACTACAGTTACCAGGGTGCGTAAACGGATTACAGACTCTCAACACTATCTCTTTATACGATAAACGATATTCGAGAAGCACTACCCACGAATATCACACCACTATATTAATCTACTTTTATTTGACACCAATATTCGGGAACACTGCCCACGAATATTCTATAAATTCTTGATCTAAACAAAATAATTAATCTGCTCCTGTATGCGTCTCCTCCGAGTAATTCCTCTTCACAAGCCTTTCCGATTCAATATTATTTTCCTCTGGATATTTCGGTCTCTGTTCGAAACTCTTGTCTGCAAGTTCTGGTTTAAACTCCTAGTTCTGTCTGTAAATTCTGGTTCAAAACTTCTTAATGCAAATTCTGGTTTCCTTGTTGATCGACAAAATTCTCTTCGGAAAATTCTGGTGATATATCCCGATATTGATCAATAATTCCCTTCTATTGAATTTGGTTACTAAATATTTATTTTAATTCAATAAAACAATAACATATTTTTCTAATAATAATTTTAAATTCTTTATTTATTCGTATTTTTATTTAATAATTATTTTTCTTACTAATAATTTTATTTTAAAATTATTTTTCTACTTTAATGTTTTTTACTTTTCCATTCAAAATTAGTATTTCATTTTAACAAAAAAACGCTCATTTCATACCGGTACACCTGGTATATATATTTGATCCAATAATCAAACAAATATTGATTATCAATGATGTTGTTTAAATGATTGGTGTGGTGTTTGAGTGAAGGGCTAATACGGAACAACATGATTTTTATTTGATTTCGCTCATATTATAATCTGGCAAATCAATAAATATCTGATAGATGTGATGTTATTATTGGAATAATAATAATAATAATAATGATAATAATAATTAATAATAATAATAATGATAATAATAATTAAAAAATAAAAATAATAATTGTGAGGATAACAAATTGAATTTGTAATGAATTTAGTTTGATGTTAAATTTATTTGATATTAGATTTTATTTGATATTGAATTTTATTTAATATTAAATTTTATTTAATATTAAATTTTATTTATTTTGTTTAAATAATTGTATTTGAATAGAATTGAATGTCTAGTCTTTTCAGTTCGTTTTCGATGCGTATTGTTTTATAAAATAGTAGCGGCTTACAAATATCATGAATGCTTTTCTAATGATGAGGTTTTAGACTGATGATTTATGGATGATGGTTAGTTTCTTTCGATTTGTTAAGTGAGTTGATCAAGATAAGTAACATTAAATAAAATATATGAAATAATAAGTAAATAGATAAAAAAAAATAGAAAAACTAAATAATAAATACAATAAATAATAGAACACAAGTTAAGGAGTAATATTCCAAAACAAACAAAGGTTACATGAGGTAAAATTGTAAATATTCAATTCAGTTACAATTTTAATAACCAGTCAAATATGAAAATTTCGGCTTCCACCCATCTGAGAAAGTGGGTGTAACATTTTAGCATTATAAGTACAGATAGATGTTATAAAACACAGAGTAAAAAATCTAAAAGGAAATTTGAAATTAGAGAATAGCTTTGGAATTCTAATTGTTCGAATCTATTGCATCGAAAGGATTATTTATGATTATTTTATTTAGATTCCATTGCGCAGTTTACTTAATTAATTTGATTTTTCAATTATAATAGCTAAAACATTAAATTTAATGATTAACTTTCAAGTAAATATTATCATTTTTGCATAAATTTGATTTTGACTAACTGTGAGTAGTATGTCCAAATTAACAAACTTTCTGTATCTGTCCTTCATCAGACTTTCGAATTTATTGATCGACACAGTTATTTATTTTATTTACAGTTTTATTTGCAGGAAATATCATTATTGATTCGCAATTGGTCTCAGTACAGATAGTAACTTTAACTAATGATCTTTAGACATTCACGAAACACGTTCCAATGAATTGTCATCACACGACCTATTGGAATTCTTTATGACCAGAAATAAAATGTTTAAACCATCCAAATAATTCAATACATTTATTTTTTCTTTGTGATCTTTTTTTTGATGTCAAAAATTACTTTTGGCTTGAATTAAGATTTTCTTATTTTATTTGAAGCTTTCCGACTACTGGCAAGTTTTATTTTACTTTCAGTTAATATATAAGTTTCGAGATGATTCTAAATTTAGAAAAAAAATAATTGAATTGAGATGTTTTTGCGACTTTTTTCCCAATGATTCATCGAGGGAACCTTTGTTGATTTACTCTGATTTACCTTGAATTTACTTGGTTGAAATAATCTGATAAGATTCTGGATCCACTTATAAAAATTATTAATTTAAATTTGATATAGAAGCTATAATTTTTAAATTTTATTAATTCTAATATACGATAAACTGTCACTACACAAAATGTATTGAAAATTTATGAGATTTGGTTCAAACAATAAGTGATCATGACGGTTTTCATTCATTGTGTACAACCATCTGTTCAAGTATATAAAATATTTCATTATTATTAAAGTGATTCTAGTTTAACCTAAATTATTATTAAATACAAATTTTTTTATATAATATTTCAATAATAAAGGAATTTGAATAATATCAAATTATAAAGACAACCTATAATGTTTGTGGAGGAAACAATTTAACTTCAACGATTACCAAGCAATTATATTCATTTATTAAACGAATTTTTTGAGCAAAAAATATTCGTTACGCGACAGCGTCATAAAACCAAAGTATAAATTTTATGTAATAATTTTATCTCAATGCTAATAAAACCAATGATAATATTTATTAACGTGTTTTATAATTTCTGAGTTCAAATCTACAAAAATCTTGAATAAATAAATAAAGGACAGGAAATTATTTATTTATACTCACAATCTAGCCCGAACATTACTGTTGCATTCGTTTAAACATACTTTTTATTTATTGACAAGACCTGCATTTCAATATTAATAAAATCTTTGATTATTCTAAATATACACAAACCAACTGTGTGACGTAATTGTAATTCTATTTTTAACTGTATGAATTCATTAATTAATTCATGACGTCTTGTAGAATAACTGTGTGTGTATATATAATAAAAATTTGGAAAATCTTGATTAAATTTGATAATTTCTTAGGACTTTTTTCCTAATGATATACATAAAAGAACACTAAATGCAATGAAATCTCCAGATTTTAATGAACCATCTATTAAGTATTAACAATGGACAATTGAAAAATTTTACATAAAATTTTAGACACATTAAACAAATAAGAAAAAGAATAAATATATCAAATATAAAAAATATGGGATATTTTCTTTTTATAAATTCTATTATAATTGTCAAATGATGATTGTTAAAAATTTATGATTTTGATACTAGAAGGGGAAAGTTTTCTGATACACAAAATGTAATCGCGCAAATAATCGATACCAACATGTAACCTTCAATACCATTTAGAAAGCTGACTGGAGTTAAATACTCCAAATATTTTCCATGGAGAAATAACTCTGATGAATTAAATCGAATAATCATGTAGACGAGTATTGGTACTAACTCATCAGCTCCAATTTCCAGATCAGAACTTTTATTCTGAATTTGTGACATTAAATCCGTGATTACTTTCGATAATATATCAATTTTATCCAAGGGATTAAAACTTGGTCGTAATTTTTTGAATTCTTTCACCTGTTCATCAAGAACTGAAATGACGTCGGTGTTAGCTTTAAATTTTTCCGGTAATAAAACGTGATAATCAAATTTGTCTTCAATAAATTTCACATTCGCATTATATTTCTTCATGTCTTCATCAAAAATGTTGAAAAATGTATTATATATAAAGCTTCCCAACTTTTCGTTTTGGAAAATGAAAGCCAAAATCACTTCTTGCAATTTTGGAGCGACGATTGCAATATGGTCACTCAGATGAGTATTGATTATCAAACAACAAGTTTTCGATAATTTATCGATTTTATCTTTGAACGATTCGATTTCATCTAAGAAAAGACTTTTATTTTCCTTATTAATTTGAAGATTCATCAACTTGTCTACAATTCTATTGATATAAGTCACAACCGGATGAACATTATTCATTTTTAAAATGAAAGACAAGCACGAACATTCTGGTGACTTGTGTGATTGAACTAAGAAATACGTTCTGCTATCCTTCAAAATATGAAAATAAAATAATTGACTAGATTTGTACAGCTCTTGAAAGTCTGGATCATTCTTGAGAAACGTATATTTAACAATATTCTTGTCGATTTGTTTATATAACTGTTCTAAATTATAGGTTTGCACTTTACAGATATGTTCTTCATGTCGCTTAGCAATACTCAAATTTTCTGCTATTTGTCTACTAAGTCTTAATTGTATAGAAGCCTTCTGAGATGCGGAGAGTTTATCAGACTTAAGTAAAATATTCGTCGAAGTTACTAATTTCTGAATATTACCTTTTGCTGTGTTTATTGGGTTTAATGGTCTTTCAGCGAGTATCATATCAATATAAGATTGTGTAGGTAACGATCGCAGATTCGCATTATTCAATTCAAAATCTTTTTCCGGACATCGCAAATATTGTTGACTAGCTTTCCTTAATTTTGTACATGAATTATCATCAGGAAATATTACAAGTAATCTATCCATACAATTCTTCGCAGTTTTTAAAATATCCAAATGATTTTGACGAATACTCTTCAAATTTTCAACTGGATTTTCCTCAGAATAAGAACTAGTATCTTCGTCCAGTGCCACAAAAATTTTCTTTACACATCTCAAATAATTTTGATATATTTCAAATTTAGATTCGGCAGAATCATCATTATCTAGATCCACTGTCATTACATCATTGACCAAGTCCTTAATTTCATTCAATGAATTCTGAAACGTGTTCATTTATAATAGAAATCCAAAATGAGTGGTTGATCAAATGAAAATCAAATTTAATTGTGCATTTAACGCACAGAGATTTTAACAACAATCTTATACTGTGGACTTCAGACATTTAAAATAATCAATAAGTTGTTGATTTAAAATTAGTAACCTCTCTGAACATAGGTTTGCGAAAATATAAATCAGTTAGAAATAATTATTTATTATCTATTATGAATTTATTTTTAAATATTTTTTATTCCACAAAAGTCTGCAATATTTAAAAAACATTATAAAACATCCGTTAATATTAAATAAAGTTGTTTGACTGAATCAACTTCAAACATTTATTTCACCGATAATATAAGTTTTGACTTTATTCAGAATCCCGCAATGTTATATTATTTGTCAATTAAATGTACTGTTAATGAAAAATATTGATTATTATCATTTTAGGATTTTCAAAACCAGTTGAGAACTTTTAGTATTAATGAATTCAAAAATTTTTCGACATTATTGGAAGAAGTAGTTACATATATCGTTCGGAAGGATGCATTTCATTGGAAATTCCAGGAGATATTTATTAATATCAATAATACACTTTATAAAATTCTGCAAGAAGATGAATATCGAGAATATCCAATACGTTTTCTTTTGGGAAATTTTGAGGAAAAACTCAATAGATTAAAGAGTTATTTCCAAGAACATATAAAGTTCCAGAATTATTGTGTCGAATTCGGCTTTATGTGAGTTCTAGTCTTTCATTTGGTAGCGAAACATGGCTAACTGTCAAAAATTGCTTATATTAATAATTAAATAAATGTTTAATTTATCAGCTAATTAACTAATATTATCATTGAAAATTTCTTCTAATCATTTCCCAAAATATCTTTTTCAGTATATGGCAGCAAATTACATTTTGAAAATGTTGGTTAAACATAGAGCACTCACGTATTCATTTATAAATATGGCAAACGTCTATTGTAATTCTTATTGCTATCTTATTATGTATCACAATAAATGTTGCAGTATTAATTTCATAGAAAACCATTTTTCGATTTATTGATTTATATTATTAAAGTTTAATGCATCTTAAAAGTATGTGATAATTTTTCTGATTTTATTGTCATCTTCTATCATCGTGTTTGGTGTTTAAAGTATATTTTATTTTATTGTTCATAATTTTATCTATTGATAATTTTAATTTAATTAATTATCCATTGCTGTTGAGAAATTGTGAAATCAATCAGCTTAAGTGAAAGCTGATAAATATTAGTTAAAAACTAAAACCTATGATCGAGGAGCTTTATATTCACCTATATGTGTGTATGTGTGCACATTTGTGCGTGTGTGTACACATTTTCTCATGCTACATTTTCTATCCTAAATGTATCTTAGAAGGATGTGAAAAAAATTAATAACTAAGAGTTCATTTTTAACTAAAAATATCGTATCGAATCATTAATGAATTACTTGTAAGATGGAATGATTTGAATGTATTATTCTCACGCGGTCGACTTGTGCCAGAATTCATTTTAAAAGATGAAAAAGCCGAGCAATGGTGGGAGACACACTTTCAAAATTTGTAAGTTTTTCAATTATCCAATTGGATAAAAATGAATTTTCAATCAGATTGTTTGTCGATGGTTTCGTATTTTGGGAAGCTTTCGTGATTGAATTTCGTGATTTACAAAATCATCAAGTGAAAGTATTGAAATCGATTTCCTTCACTCAATATGAAGACATTAACTGCATCAATAAGAATAAATTCAATCGTTTTCTAAAGTCTGTTTAATGGCTCTTAAAATTGTTAATTAATGAATTGAATACAGATTCTATGGCGGATGGGATTATTTGCAGACCAATTGGTTAAAAATCAATCAACATCGTGGAATTTCGACATTGGTCACCCAAGAAGAAATCGAAGCATATTTTAATCAGTTGGGTTCGCAATTACAATCAGTAAATCGCACTTTATTCAAATCGTTAGTTCAATTTGATCTTCATTGTTCATGTTTTTTCGAAATGAATGATAATACTGTTTGTGACCAATATAAGCCGCTATTATTTTATAAAGCAAACATTGAAATCGAATTGAAAAGTGACAAAGATATAAATGTATATTTTGACCACATTATTTAAACAAACAAATATTTTTGATATAAATTCCAATTATAAATCTTTTTAATTTTTTTCCTCACATTCTCCCTTCTTTCAATTTTTTGATTTTCTGTCTATTCCGTGTTCAAATTCTCAAGATATTTATCTATATAAAATTTTTCATTTCTTCTATATTCTTCATGTCCTTCTGTTCCCTTCTTATTTTCAGAATTTGAACCAAACTCGCGGTTACCATATAAGACGCTATTATTTTATAAAGAAGGATTGAAAAGTCACAAAGTTATAAAAGAATATTATTTAAGCACATTATTTAAACAAATTAGTATTTTAATTTTTAGTTCCAATTATAAATCTTTTTAATTTTAATTCATTTTATAATCCTTACATCCCTCTTTCTTAATTTTTTTTGATTTTCTATTTATTCTTTGTGTCAAATTCTCAAGATATTTACCGATACAAAGATTTCCATTTCTTCTATCTTCTTTATGTCTTCTCTATATTCTCTTGCTTCCCTTCTATATTTTCATGTCATACTATACCTTACATAATGGAAACCAAATTCGCGGCCGCCATGTAAGACACTATTATTTTATAAACAGGAATTGGGCTAAAGTTAAAAAGGGTACTAAAATGAAATGTTTAATTTGTCGAGTGTATTGCAAAATTCTATATAGTTTATTTAATTATATTCTTTAAAAACATTTAAAATTTTTTATTTAGGTACATAAGAAAAGTTTTAGTTGCTTGAAATCAAATATTAAATATATTAGAGTCTAAAAATCTCATAAAATTTGATTATTTGATAAACGCATCAAAGTAGGTCAAATTGCAATTATTGAAAATTAGCAAGTACCTCTTTTATAACATTAGATACAAATTGTGAGATATTTTCAATTTTTACAATTATTTTATAAAAATAAGCAATGATATTATTAAACATGTCTGTAGTTAACTGACTCGATTCATAATTATAAAAATTTAAATTTAAAAACTCACAATCATATCGAAGTGTTGTGAATATAATAAGAACTTGATTTTGAAACTAGGTTTGGCTCCCATGATACATCTTAAAAGTGCGACATCAACTGAATTACACGAATAATTCAAACGTAGAAG
>JBBMOY011156993.1:0-16640 GCA_037951405.1 Platydemus manokwari | reverse complement strand
AATGTCAGTAGAATAAAATGACATGTATCAAATCAACAAACCATTTTTCTTATGGCCAGTGACATCTGTTACAAAAAACGGAAAGGAATTACCGACACACCTGGTATATATATATATATATATATATATATATATATGTGTGTGTGTGTGTGTCAAACCTGTAACTATAGCATATTATAATCCATGTCATAGTCAGACTTTGTAAAAAGTGAGATTCCTATCATTGATTCATTATTTTTCCAAATAATCTGAATTGAATATGAAACGTAATTAGATCCTCATCTCTAAGCGCCATATTCAAAATAGTCTAAACAATATCTTCCCCATATAATATTTAAAAACTTTATTCACTTAAATTATTTAATTTTTGAAATCGATAAATTTCTTTCATTAAATTCAGACATTTCCTTCTCATAATGAGGTTTTTTGGTAATTTTTCTACGTTTACTTTTGGAAAATATAGTGCAAACAAATTTTTTAAAATGGCCTTACGCATTTCATATATATCAACGTTATTTTATGACTATTAATTATAATATGAATTACAATATAATTATTAGTATAATCACTATCATGACTGTTATGATTCTTATTTCATCCTTGTTCGATTCATTATAATAATTTTTATTAATTTTTACTAGTATTTCGATATCAGAGTAATATTATTTCAATAATAAATAAAAGGACATTCTGAAATAAAACAATATTAAATAATTTAAAATATCACATGATCGCAGGTGATCACAACAATGATGACTGCAGATAATATATACAAAATCAATGTATTACACGAGCAGATTGTAATGTCTCATTGCAAAATTAATTTCTCCCACCACGAAACATGTGACAACAATCCACCAATCAAATGTATTTCATATCAACCAATCATGATGATTCATTAAGCAAAATTCAAACACAATAAAATACAAACATTTTCAAACGGACACTATGCATATTATCAACAGATTCTCAACTGGATATTGCTTGGAAAACAAAATAAAACCAACTAAGTCCAGTCCAAAGGGATTCTTAGTGTCAATAAAACAATGCGCCACCGATATTATCAGGGAAATTGAAATTTTTGACAAATTAAGCAGGCATTTCTTGAATGATGACTAACAAAACAATTCATCATTTTTACCAGCTATGAAATTCAAGCTTTTCAAATATTTTTCTTTAAAAAATCAAATAAGAAAAATATTTAACAAAAGAATAACCAGTATGTAGTAATTCACAGTTTGAATAAATTGACGATTCTAATTATTGAAGTGCAAATATTAACAAATTAGAAGTGTATATCAAAATATCATGTTATATCTATTCAAGGTATTTCTAAAGATTAGTTA
This sequence comes from Platydemus manokwari, assembly GCA_037951405.1. NCBI lineage: Eukaryota > Metazoa > Platyhelminthes > Tricladida > Geoplanidae > Platydemus > Platydemus manokwari. The sequence goes on along the minus strand of JBBMOY011156993.1, from coordinate 15,294 downwards.
TTATATTCACCTTAGGTTGCTGCAAATATTCTAATAAACATTGAAAAGTTTTCCGAGATTTGCTTTTTAATATTGAAAACGTTTGTAGATTAATTATTATAAAATTAAATATTAATATCATATATGGTAAAAATTATTACTGTCATCAATCAAATAATTTTACAATGTTAACTTGAAAGCATACCTCGGCGGAGAGGTTTCAAACAAGTGTGTATTGTACATTCAAGATGGTTATTATTCATCATAGAGTTTGTATAACCATCAATACACTGGTTCAATTGAATTTGGTTAATAATTTCCATTTGATGAGCATATCGATCGGTAAGTAATTGAGAATCTGAATAATTGGATTCGGATAAGTGACAAATATTTCCAGGTAAAGGAAATTCACTAAAAGGTTTATTAAATACACCGAGTATTGTATCATTTAACATAAAAGACTTTTGCCCTTCGCTAATAATTTCTAAATTACATTTTAAAACACAATATATTTTATGCATCATTCATACTTTCACTTAGAGGAGTTTTCATACTTATACTTTGACACTTAGAGTAGTTTTGGAAATGTCTTAAAATAGTTATCCAGCTAAGATTTGAATTTTTGAAATTCAGTACACCTCTCATTCTAAATTGTAGTTTTGCAACCTAATATATAAGTACGTGACAAATTAGATTGTTAAAATATGTATTTTGATTTATCAACTATAAAATAATAATAATATTTAAACAAGTATGTTATTGGAAATATTAGAGGAAAAATATAGAAAAATCTGTATATAATTGAAATAAAACTTTAAGTCGAGTTTTGGATCTTAATTGTCTGTGCATGATTTAATCTTATGAACATTATAAACAATATTTAAAAATGTGATAAGATTACATTTTTCGAAGAAATATTTGCAATAGATATCACAATTAGAAACAGCACAAGTACCCCAACACAAGATTAACAAATTAAACAGTTAAATTTATAATTTCACTGAGTGAAGCAAGATTAGGATAAGTGAAACTTTTGACTAAACCTATACTTTGAAAAAAGAGAAATCTTTAAAAAAAACATCAGAGAGAAAATGATAATTAGGGGAGAAACATTGATAATTTAGTAAATTTTATAATTTCAAAATCTTGACAAAACACAAAAAAATCAAACCTTTTGGGTACACATATTATAAACTTTATAAGTAAACTGTTAATAACTTTTCCTCAAGATCTTGCGATCAAGCCAAGATAACCACATCAATTTGTTTAATCTAAAATTCTGGTTTGAGTTAAGTTGTGTTTAACTATTTATTGTAAAATTATAATTAATTTGCGAAAAATAAACATAATAAAAAGTTGCTGCGTTTTATTATTTTGTAATAATTAATCTTAAACAATAAAAGTATAATGGAACTCCGCTGTTGAGTTGTTATGAATATCAAACAAACATCTACCACAACCCAACACAATATAAATTTAGAAAATTTTGAAAAATGTTTTTAAAATTAAAAATCTATAAAAAGATATTTTGTGTATGTGTGTTGAGTTTAGTAATTATATTAAGCAAATGCTCAAGAATGATGCAAGCGTAAATATAATTATCGTTGTGAATGACAAAGGTTTTCAAGAATAAATATTTATGCCGTTCGCACAAATTTTTTCGCGGATTGACAACTCCTAAGAGCTTGAATAAAAACATGCGAAAATGCATACTTAGGAATATTTATTAGACTGAATTGAATTTTAGTCACAACTCATTAATACTTTTGCAACTTAATATCAAAATTGCAAATTATTTATGCAAAAAATCAATAGTAACTCTTTATGGAATTAGCTGCTAAACATAAATGTAGAATAAATAAGTGAACTCTAGAAAACAAAGTATGATTCACTAAAATATAATGAAGGTTCGATATTAGAACCTTACCTCATTGCCTTACCTTTCTTAAAAAATGTCTGACTGTTAAATATTGGTTTTAGTTTGGAAAATTAAGTTTGTTAGGTTGAAATATGTTTATTAACTCGTATATGATATTTGTAAAGGGAATTATAACATATAATTGTGTAAACTATTTATAGTAGACAGTGGTGTATATATAACATTTATACAATATTTTTTCAATTTAAGAAGGAAAATCTAATTAAAATATAAATCTTCTTGTCCATTAAAAACACTAATAGAATAACACTGGCAAATGTGCATGCATATATTATCGCTTTTCCTTAATAATAACATGAAAAAATATCAGTGATTGGTTAGCGTGCCGATGTTATATTTTGATGTTATATTGAATTTTATAATCGAGAATTTTTACCATAATAAATTTGATAAAGAACTTGTTTATACTAGTCTTCATAACTACAATCTAAAATCATAATTTAAAATCTATAATATCAGTTTCGAAATTAAGAAGACGAAATAAACTTAAAGGATGTCAGGGCCCCTACTTTTGATATTTTAATTTGAACAAATTATACGAACTTGTTTAAATATTCCAATTCTTATAATTTATTTTGAAAAATAAAAGATTATAAACTTAGTTTAATTTATTTGTGAAAAAGGTTGCCTAACAACTAATATTATTTAGTTAATCATAGTTGGATTGATCTTCTAGACCTGAAATGTCGAATACAGGTGTGTGGATTCTTTTATGTATGCTTAATATAAAGTCAATAATATGCTTTGAATTCAGATGAAAATTGGATTTTTAATAAAAACTTTAATTTAGAAAACAATGGAAATCACATAGAGGAGTTTGATAAAGAAAATAAAATACCTTTATGCGATCATCTTCAAAAATGCATTTCTCCTAGCAAGTGTATTAATCCGCAGTGCACCAATGCGTTCATACTCAAAACGACCCCAATGCTAAGTAATTACAACAAGGTAAAAGGTCGAATTCCACTGCAAGAAATATCTGTCATACGAAACCAATTTCAAAATGATTTTGATGATATATCTTATTGTCTTAATATTTGTGATGTTTCCAAAACTCCACCCAACAAATCAAACAATCGATTCGATAAAAAACTTGCTTTTACTGCTCCTCAGTTAGGAAGGAAAAAATATTCGCAGTTGAAAAATTCGTTACCAATAGTCAATAAATTAAATTTTGATGATTTGAAACCCAAAGCTTCGAAACGAATGATTTCAGATGTCGATTATTTTGATGATTTACAAATTTTCAAATTACAAAAGCATTGATGAATTTATTTATATAAATGTATTTTCATGTGTCAGTTGTTGTAAATTATTAAATGATGTATTTTAGTAAATATTTTGCCTTCAAAATTCAGTTCGAATTAAAAATTTGTTTATCGTTTAATGATTTAAATAATGATCATAAATTGAATAGTTAGTTTAAATACAGGGTTAAAGATGCAAACTAACTTTACGGTTATAAATTAATTTGTCTCTGACTTGGTTTCATTATCAATCAATATTTCCGTTTTATCAAACTGGTTTTTTAATTATCTGTCTACTTTAACTGATATCCAAATGGTTTTTGATTGGTTTACACAACTGCTGTTTGGAAATACTTAGTCAATTGAGTTTCTTATTGTCTGTCCAAATCGATCAATTGAAGAGTCGCTTGAGTCTGATTTGCAAGAAGGGAAAGAGATTCATTAACAGGGATCTAACCCTTTCGCACCACATGCTGTAAGGAAAGCATTGATAACACTCATCGGGAACTGCTCTTTGAGTCTTAGACATTTCAAGAGATAATGTCTTAAATTTGTGCCTTGTGCTCATACCATAACAAAAGAAAATATTCAATTTACAAAGTCTTTCAAGATATAAGCGTTTCAGAAAATGATGATTAAGATCAGAGAAATTGTGACATCAATTCTCTACGAAAGCCTGAGCTGATGATTACATTCTATCTGGTCCTCAATAAATTCAGAGACAAACTCAATCACCTGAAGTGGCAATTTTAACCTAATCAAACTCGAATTTCCCTGAAAAACCAGGGAGTTGATGGTTCAAATTAATCTGTGTGCCTTTGACATCACAAATGGTAGCTATACATTCCCACATAGCATTGTGCCCGAGACTCTGATATTTCAGAAGACATTTTCATAAATTTATACTATTTTCCGCTATATATGAATTTAAAATTTAAAAACTTCGCCAGAATCAGTCAATTGCATTGAGAAACAAGATCATAAATAACTTTTAAAAAAATCATGACCATAAACATGTAATAATTAGACAAAAGCAATAGGATATTCTATGGATTAGATTGTTTCCCTCACTTTTTCAAAAGACATTTGTATTGAGGCATTTTGACTGGACCCTTAATTCATATAGAATTTTGTTCTGGTACTGCCATATGATCATATTATATTTAATTATATTTTCTATCTTAGAATAATATTGTTGTATTTAGTAAGTGTTTATGGTAATGCCTATAGATTATTTTGATTTCATATCCAACCTGACTCCAATAGGTGTATGGAATCTTTTGGCGATAAGTGATTTAGAATATAAATAATTGATGTAATAAATAACAGTAATATGAATAGAATATTATTATTATTACAAAACCTTAATGACTGTTAGATAGAAAATAAAATGTAACAATTAAAAATTCAATCGATAAAAATATTGATAAAAATATCATGGCGAATAACCAGAATTTTATTTACTTTTCGAAATGATTTTTCTATTGTTCTTTTGATTCTATTATAAGATAATTTGTTAAAGTGGGTGACTCTTATATCGGTGATTGTAATAGATTAATAGTATACTTAAAAGTGGTTAGGTATAATAGCTCTATAATTACAATTTGGCTTTGAGATTTTAAAATGATTTTATTTATTTATTTAAGCATACTTAATCATGGTCAAAGCTAAAATGTTTATCGTTTTTTCCATTGAAATTTTATAATTTTAAAAAGAACAAATTTTTACGTTTTTACCTCGCGGAAGTTCGTTTTGATAATAGTCAATCATGGTACTGTAATACCAATAGCTTCGTATTATGCATATGAATCATTCTCAGTTATTTGATTGATAAAGCAATACATTTTTGATCAATTTTACGAGAGACTTTTAATATTCGAACCGTCGACTTTCATCTCCGAACCAGAAGCCAGTTATTTGTTCGATTTGTTGATTATCTTTGATTTGTGTATTTGATTTACTACTCTTCTTAATTGCAATTAGACGTTCCAATTAGATGTTCGGTTTCGTGATAAGATTAATTTGTGTGATGAATTTTATTTTTTGTGTTAGGGTAGCTACTCATATTATAGGTGTATATTTATATAAATAATTTTTTCTTGTTTGATTTTTTATGATATTATTGACATTTCAATACCACATTTAGTTTATTATTCTTTTTATTTCTAATATTTGGGTATTTATATATTAATTTTATTTATACATAAACATTTTTTGAGGTTACATTTTTCGTAATTGAACCCAATTTGAGTTAACTTCATGATGTGAATTTAAGAGTTATTTTTTATTATTTTTAAATTTAAAAGCCTCTTTTACCTTTACTATGGCAATTGCTATTGTTGCTATATCATCAGCCTCTTGACTTTAATGATTTTGATATAATTACAATTTTATGATAATTTTCGATAGTAATCAACTTTCACTGTTATTTTAATGATTACAAATAAATTTAAACTCAAATATACTTCAATTTTCACACTTTACTTTGGTAATTACAGATGCTTTAAAACTCAATTGGCCTATCATTTATTGCAACTTAATTTTTTCTAATAGCTGAATTCCATCGAATATTTGGAAAAATACTTCTGAATAATCAGTTATTGTTCGGAGCGATCTAAGCTGTTTACTTATGATGTTTTCCTTAACTCATTCGTAATCAAATGAGTTTTTCCTAATTGTCATTTGGATGCTTTACGCTTTCCCATGTTTTGCAGTAATTCCTTCTATTATCTTACAGTCCCATCATTGCGAGAAGTAATTTCTACAATAACGTGTCAATACTTCAGTGCTATTTTGAAATCAATATTTGTCAATGCAATATCAATAATCTGAGAGTTTGGAATTGTCTCTTCAGTTAGATTTTATCCTCCCATTTATTATCTTATTATTTTGGCATGACTTAGATTTTCAAATTATTTCCTTGACATCCATTTCCATAGATTGTCAATATTATTCTTCTGTAATAGCATAATAAGTTAGTTTTATTTCTGCTTGTCCTAGTATTACTTCCAATCCACTTTCACCCCCTTCTGTATCAGCACAATAAGTTTAATTTTTTTATTCTTCATCAGATGAAGCCTATTCGCTCTAATTTTTATATCTTCCTTTTCCTGAAAAACTCTTTTAATTTCTTTCGTAAAATTATCGCCAACAGATTCTTTCCAGTGGACTAACCAGTCTCTAATAATTTTGAGATTTTTATTTTTATTTGGGCAACCCTCATCAAATTTGGTTAATAACTTTCACTTAGAATATGTCATCCGATTTTTCATTTTCTTCCTTTTTTATGCTTTGACATTTCTTCGTTTTCTCAGATCGTTATGATGAATCTGAAATTGTTCACATCTTTCTATGATTGTAGTGCTTCCCGGAAAATTTTGTGATAAAAAGTCAAAGACCAGGAACAAAACACAAATTTTTTGAGAATATTGCTTTTCGATTAGATACACAGAAAATGATATTAACAGATTATGGAATTGGTGGCAGCAGATTAATATTAGAATTAAGTTATAATGCTGTTAGAAGAGCTAAACAAGGTACAAATTATCTTAGTACCAACAACAACATCACTTCAACGAAAGCGTACAGTGATTAAGAAGCGCAAGACTAATGGTTTTATTGATTTCCTAGTGTTGAAGCGTGTGAGTTCCAGTGTGCTAATGGTATTACGGAAATTACATATCAAAAAGGCTTAAGAAGTTCAATTCAAGCAATTTCAAGCCGTTATTTAGTATATGGTGGATTATATGTGATGATTTAATATTGTTATGCGATTTTCGAAAACGGATAATGGTTAAAACTATCTTATTAATTTCATTCCTTTAATTAATACTGGGGCTTAAAATGGAAGATATCAGATTGAATGAAATAGTCCAAGATGTGCTTAATTGCGAAAAGGCCATAATCTGTATTTTTTATTTGTTTGGAAGATCTGAGATAATGGATTGTGTGAGGTTTTGGAAGCGAAAATCTACGGTGCTCCATAAAGTTTTCTAGGGTCACTTAAGAACAAGGTAGTTGAGGTTTATGAACAAGGATGCGGATTTGTTGCTATCAACTATATAAATATCCCAAAGTTTGTCATTCCAATTAATTAACCAAAATGCAACCTTCCAGGTGGCGAAGTGATAGAACGGAAAGAAGTGTTATAATTGTATTGTAATCATGTTTGAGAACAGCATTTGCAGATTGAGGTATGTTCAGTAGAGCAAGAGCCAACGAATGCCTCATTGATTGCACTAGAGAGTCATTGGGTGGTAAGGTCTTCCGTGGTCAATTGGATATCTTCAAAAGCAGAGTGGAAGGCATTGAGAAGGCAGCGTTTTTATAGTTTTCCATATGAATCCTGAAGCATGATATTTACCTTATAATTTGTGAAATTTTGAGTAGCGGAATCAGATAAATGCGTGTTAATTAGAAGAGTTATAGTACAGAATGTTTATTTACAGCAATTACTTTTGTAGTATTTGAATGAGAATAATTGTTATTGTTTTGATTTGTTAAATTTTTAGGCATATGACTAATATTTTTTTAATACATTTAAAATCATTAAGTACATTTAATTAAAAAAATAATTTTTACATATAAGTGTCTAACAAAACAGTATAAATAAGTAGAATTTTTGTTACCATAGTTAAAAGGTTTCTAATTTCCGGCCATATAACAAAAACATTTCTGACAAATCAATACCATGTACATCAAATAGCTAAAGAAATGCTTAGTAAATCGCTAATAACAAATTATTCAAGTAATATCTATATCATTTATGATGTGCATACTAACATACCTAACTATCACGCATTCTTTCTTAACATTCTCATATCAAAAAGAATAGTAATACAAAGTTATGAAATTAATCCAATATTAGTCGAATTTGATTGTCTATAACAAAATAATATCTATATCAGTGTAATTAGGTAAATTAAAATTTTTAATTTCGAAAATTAGATTTTTATAATTGCGGAAAACTCATATTTTTCATCATTATGCAACAATGGTTATATATAGAGCATGTATAATTTCTTTTGTCATTCAAACAAAGCCATCTAAAATGTACAATCGCTTAGTTTGTGATTCTGTTAAGAATGTTGATAACGAATGTCAAATTTGTTTTACCGAATATCGTACCGATAGAGCACTCCAACTTCCAAAATGCAAACACGTTTTTCACATTCAATGTTTATGGTTGAATAATATACGAAATTCTTCTCGTTGTCCCAAATGTTCAGTGATATATGATGAGACAGTATTATCAGGATCCAATGGAATTCGTACACGAGTAATGATTAAAAATTATTACGAAGACTATCGTATTGGTTTAAGTCATTTTATCAATGATGAACGGAAAGGTTACACTTTTGTCATTGCAGTATTCGATACCATATTTCCAACTCTCATTCAAATAGAAATCAAAAATACATATTTTGCTTCATATGTTTATAAAGATCGAGATACAACTTATTCCAATATTTCTGATATGCACAAAATGTCAAAATTGGTTGACACAAAGGATATTCTAAGTTATCATTATTATGGATTAAGACCAAACATTAAAGAGCACTGCATTGAAGGTATTGATATTAAAGTTGCTCAATGCCGGATACCGGTAATAATTGGAAAAATATTACTGAAGAATGGTCTCGATAAAAATCAATTTCCTTTTATGAAAGAAATAAACGGACTGGTCAATTCATTGAAATCACGAAATCCTAACAGCATTTACAGACCATTATTTGCAAACAACAAACTTTTGGACTAAATGTATGTCTGAATATTTATTCAATGGATGAATCTGTTTTCAGCTTTCTAATTATAGCGATTTAAAGGAAGGTAATTTCAATGTACCTGCAATAAATAATTTAAACAACAATGTCTTTATTTGTCGAATTATTTTCTGGGATTTAATATGGTTCGATAGGGATTTTCAAAATTGAATTGCATATTTAAATTTAGTTTTTATAACTACATCACTGAACCTATTAATTCTTCGGAATAACTATGGATTCAATTATAATTTTTTGAAACTACTTACAAATATTTCAAAAATCGCTAAAAATATTTGAATTTAGTTAAGGAATCTCATAAAATAAACAACAATTTAAGGAAATTTATTCTAAAACGCTATTTGTTTTTATAGATCTGTCACTGTTGTTTAAAAGCTAACATGATTACTGAGACATTTACTATCATTAAAATTAAAAGGACATCTTCTTAATTGATACTCACCAGTTTCTAACATAAGAATTTTATACTTATTACTCAGCTGGTAAGAAAATTAACAAATTAAAATAAAAAAGGAAGAGTTTTATATTCAAAACATTGACCAGGAAATAAAACAAAAAACTGAAAAACTAATATTTACTATATATTCATTGACTAAATGGATAGCAAGGTAACTGACCTGACCTAGAGTTTTAGTCTTTATTTAGATTGATTCTATTATCACATAAGCTTCTTCATAAATCGTTAGTTTTTCAATTAATCGATTGCATATAATCTGGGTAGTCATCAGAGTCGAAGTCATTGCCATCGTCGTCAACGACATCAGGTTTAAGATAATCAAGTGAAAGTTGTTTGGGAGCATCTCGGTGTTTGTCTTTATTTAATATTAGTTAGTAAATTAATTTTATATAAAGGAAATACATACATGCTGATATGAAGAGGAGAATAGTATTGAGAAAAGCTTCCAAAAATGAAAATTTCGATTTAAATACTTAAAGCATGATTTTATATTAACCTGGCTTCTAAGGTGCGTTGCACTTTGAGATTGAATCATTTTGTCAAGGATATTAACAATATTTTGACTTGCAATGAAGATATTTTTTATTTATGTATTCTTATTTGAAAAGCAGCAGAAAAATGGAGATACACCGATTTATTAAAATGCTGAAATTCGTGGTGTTGTTATTCGTCATATTTCGGAAAGAAATAACTTTGTTTATACCCGAAAAAATTTGTATAGATTATTAAGAACCAAATAACGGAAATGTTTTTTAAATATATTTGAAAGGAAATTAAAATCGTATAATATGATAATTTTGTTAAATGAAGATTGAAAAAATGGAACAATATTTGTTCGTTGAAAGATTGGATAATGTTTTGACTAACAATTATTAGATGTGCTCTGATAACAGTCTTTGGATCACAAATTGCACTTTTGCGAATTAGACAATGAATAGATTAATTTTATTTATAAAGAACTGCTTGTTAAGCTAGTTCTGGTCACGAAAAATTTGATTGTATGATTTTCATAGGATATTAAACGAATGTCAAGTAATTTTTAATTTTTAGCCAAGATTATACATTCTGCATGATAAGATTCCTTTCAATATAAATGATACCTTATTTAATTTTTACCGTATGCCTAGTTAATTTAAATTGCATTTGCAAATAGAAATTTAATATAATCCACTAGTATGACAACGTAAATCGGTTTTTATTTGGATAATATATTTGGATTATAATATATTACTCTTTAATCAAAAGGTAGTTATACATTATCCAATTTGTAATAAATATTCTATTCATAAACAAACATGAAAGATGATTTATTATTTCTATGTTATAATTTCTAGAACTACTCTCGAGAGAAATTAAGTGAAATTTCAAAAAATAAAAAGATTAAAGAAGCAAAAAGCCAAACTGCGATGGTTTTCCTTGCCACAGTAGTTTGAATTGGACAATTAAAACTTGTTTATAAATAATGAGTATTTATCACTCATATATAAAAGTCAAAGGAATTCTATATTCAAGTGCGAAGACATTAGTTATTCAGAGATCGATGATAATAAATGGGAAGTGAAGTTAAATTTATCAGTAGATGAGGTTAATCTAATGTGCAATGAACAATATGTTATGAGGTAAATGGGAATAATTATTAGAAATTAGTTGCGACATACGATGCTGAGGTGAGACTAATATTTATTACATAAACAATTCAAACTGGATTTTACGTCTAAATCACACTGTGACGAGGTCAACTATCATAGTCTGGTTTCTCTTCTCCCATCTCTGTCAAGTTTGACTGAATCAATATCGAATCTCCTCATCGTCGGAACAGTCCAACGATCTGTCCAAGGTGTCAATCTCTGTTTGGGTGTATGCCAGTTTTCGGTTTTTGATTTCCATGCTTCGGTGATATTCCTACCGGTCTTTTGCAGATTGGATGTTTGCTCGAATACATTCATATGTGATTGCATCTAGCAGATCATTTTTGAAACCTAATTTACGTAGTATTTTGTGAAGCACATGCACTATTCTGGGACTTCATCCAGTGAACTGGCAAGTTTTCTCTCGGTGTACAATGTTGTCCGAATGTCATCATTAAACGTTTCGAGATTCCCTACAATGTTCCCATGATGATGTTGGCCTAATGAATGTGAGACATTACACATTGTGAAAACGGAAGTTTGGGATTTGACTTCGTATAGACATTTCCGATACTGGTAGCCTTTGATATATTCCTTGTTCATTGTAGGAAGGTTATGCGATCTTGATTTGTGAATTTCTTTTTATTGGAATTCATTTTCCAAAAATATCTATTCTTGATGGCTTGAAATTGAAATCCAGCTGTTTCGTTATTTTTATCCTATTATTAAGCAGGTTCTGGATGCATGTTTCCTTTTGATTATATACCACGATATCGTCTGCGTATACCAGAACCTAGCTAACATGATTCCGGAGTTTTGTTCCTCATCCATTTGGACCAGAATTGGATTAATTGCAATGTGAAACAAGAGCATCGAGGTTGGGCATCCCTGTCTTACCCCTCTTGTTATTGAGATCTCCATTGATTTCCGGTTGTTGCACAGGAATGTGGTTTTGTAATTTATATACAGCTTGATGATGTGGATAGCGGAATCTTTCAATCCTACTTTTGATAATATAAATAATAAGATTCCTGTGTTGATGAATGGAAATGCATCTTCAATGTTCAAGAAACATATGTGAATTTTGTTTTCTTTCCTAGCGCTGAACTTATCAAGAGCTGCCCGAGGAAGAAAATTGTGTTCACCACATCCATCACTTGGTCCGAAGGTCTTTTGAAGAGAGTGCAGTAATTGGTTTTCTGAGATCCAATGGTTAATTGACGACAGAGAAGACTGGTATAGACTTTGTATCCGCTGTCCAATAGAGTAATTGGTATCCATGAACTAACGCCCTGATAATTTCCTTGTTTCATGGGCTTCGGTTTCATCACGGTATTATATTCAAGCCATTGATCGGGTACTTCCTTTGTTGCCATACATTTTTGAATTATTTAAGTCAGAGCTTCGGTGTTAGAATCAACGAATAACATATTCTTATAACTGATTTTGTTCTTTCCTGGTCAATTTTGAGGCCAGAATTCTTCAAGTTTCAATTGTAGATCTGTAACCTGTTTTGGTAAGAGGAATTGATGTTGATCTCATTGGTTTCACCTTGTATGATTGCAAGCCGGGCATTGCTTTTGATTGCTGAATAGACTAGCTCTGGTGCAAACGTTCCTTATGTAATGAGTACACTATCAATGAATATTGTTTGTCCGATTCTGCCCGGATTTTGCGTTTCTTCAATTAGTGTATCATTCCTTCAAAGTAACCGGCAGATATTTTTTGTTTGTATTTTCTGTCAATTCTCGGTACTCGTCTGTGATATCACCTCATCTTGGATCAAGTAATGTGATTTGTTCTTCGTTGATGTTGATCATGATAAGGGTTCATTGTTTGAATTCAAGGACGATTGGACACAATATCAATTCTCTATGCTCAAATTATTTGAAGCTTATGTTGTCTGTTATCTCTTTGGTTTGATTCTTAGAGATTGCCTCATCGAGAAATGGGTCAAGTACTAGATATATACTGGCTTGGAATTCCTTGTTGACCAGTGTTTGCATATGCTTAGCTGTGATGATATCTTGACTTTGATTTAAGATTTTTTTCGATATATCCACATATTATTGGTCCACAATCATCTGGTAAAGGCGCTTCATTGCTGTTCTTGCATGGATACTTTTATCGCCCAAGGGATCGATTATTATCCTCAATTCATTTATTAGCGATTTAATTACCAGGAAGCGGGTAATAGATATCATTGACAATCTGAGCTTTAAATATTGCAAAAGAAGATCTTTTATTTTATCCAATAGTACTCAAAACTGAACAATGTATTCCAATGATAATTGGCGTAAAGAGCAAGACAATTTCTATGCTAAATCCAAGATCTAATAAAATCTCTGAATAACACCAGATTCTCAAATCCAATACAAATAAAAATATCAGCAAATTACTCTGGAGTGAAAAAATTCTGCCTAAAAGAAATCAAGGCGCAAACAGGATAATTTAATCGCGGTTTGGAGACAGTGGCTTCTTAGTTTATGAATACATGAAGAATTCCTGAAACAATATCAGCCTACACAAAATTAACATCAAACTAATCAAAGAGCAAGCAAGGAGGTCTGTAATTCAAAGTCAGAATAAAAGAAACCAACGTGGATCAGTTGTGCTACCATCAATCAACTAGAAGATTACTTGCCAATGAATAATTCAAAGCTTGTCCACATGCCTGTGAATGAAATGTTCTTGTGCTAAAAGCTGTGCAATCTTGAGACCTCAAACTAGGTTCGACTTGGTAATAAGCCTGCCCAAAATCTATCGAGAAGAAATATTTAGCATCCGCTAAACAGTCTAGAAGTTGATAATTAGCAAGCATGGGGAAACTAAATTTTTCTGTCACTTCGCTGAGTCATCGATAATCCATACACATCTGGATGGATTCGTCATTTTCCTGCGATGACTAGAAGTGAATTCCAAGCACTCTTGCATGGTCTTATTACTCCTATTTCAAGCAAGGTTTTTATCATATCTTCGATTTTTGCAGCTAAGCGCATAGGATGTGTTTTGGGATTCTGCGAAACAGAATCATAATATCATGAAACACTAAGTCTGTTCCGCCTAGATCCAATTTCGAAGCCATAAATATTTTTCCATATTTCTTGATGAGTCTTCCTATTCTACCTGTGTTCCCCGTCTTGATCTTGTGCAGTGCTTGTTTCGTTCTTTCCTCATCTATATATTTGCAGTTACAATGTGATGAATTGATTGTGGCCACCTCCCTCCGCTGAATCCTGAATGCATTTATCATTTCAACACCGCCAATGAAGATGGGGAAAAATATTTTGTAATTTTAACCCTGAGTTTCCTTTCCTTTCCTTTCCACCCAGAAACTACTTTTACATACCCCCGAGGGCTTTTAGCACCCATTGAAAGCACTTCACAAACCATAATTAAGCTATCCGTAATTTTGAGCTTCCAACTTTCTTCCAGTAGCTCTCGCTCATCACTGTGATAAAGAGAAAATAATCCTCCAGATAAAAATATAACCGTACAAATAAATCACCTAACTAAGTTTCTCCTGATTATTTGTTGGCAGTAACATTTAATTGTCAAACAATTATATCTTATCAGTTATTATTTATTTCATTTCTCTATAATCTATAATCAAAGAGTCAAGCAATGACAATATCATTAGGAATGGAATCACTAAAAGATTATACATCGAAATATCTCATTAATTTCCACTATTTTTAAGTAATCTCGAGCTCCATAAGTTACCTTATCTAAAATAAATTATAACGATAACCCATTGAAAAAAAAACAAAATATTAAGCAGCTCATGGTTTGATTGAGATGCAAATATAATTGACCAAAATTAAATTTCAAGTTAATGAAGTGAAACATTCTGAAATTTATCCAAATGTGAGTCATACTTAATTTAGATCCGACTTGCATTTGATTTATTATTATAAATAATACCATTATTACAGTAATTGATAAAAATAACAACAACAACAACAATAATAATAATAATAATAATTATTATTATTAGTACTACTACTATCATCATTGTTACAAAATTAATTTTTATAATGATTAATTAAATTTATTGTTTTCAAAATCATTTATGTTATTATTATCATTAAGGCTACCGTCAAATTGGTTATGGCCCTACTTGCTCTTCGGTGAATTAAATGTTCACCCGACATTAAAATTCAATGTTATGACTTTACAATTGAAATAATAATTAATGTGTGGATTTTTAAGTTTTATATATAACTTTTAATTAATTTTTAATAAAATAAAAGATTAAAAA